>CM021108.1:171430899-171613276 GCA_007115665.2 Sequoiadendron giganteum | reverse complement strand
TCTCTCTCCCTCTCTCCCTCTTAGGTCTTTCCCTCTCTTTATTTCCCTATCTCCCTCTCTCTCTCTCTCTCTCCCTCCCTCTCCTAGTCTCCCTCTCTCCCTCTCTCCCTTTATCCCCCCCTCTCTCCCACTCTCTATCTCTTTCTATCTCTCCCACTCTACATCTCTCTATCCCACACTCTCTCTGTCTCTCCCTCTCTACCTCCCTCCCTCTCTCTCTCCCCCCTTCTTCCCCTCTTCCCCTCTCCCTTCCCCCTCCTAATTATCTCTCTCCCCTTCTCCCCTTCTTTCCCTCTCCCTATTCTCTCTCTCTCTCTCTCTCCCTTCCCCCCTCTCTCTCTCTCCCTTCCCCTCCCCCTTCCCCTCCCCCTTCCCCCTCCTAATTCTCTCTCCCTCTCTTTCCCCTTCTTCCCCTCCTCCCCTCTCCCTTCCCCTCCTAATTCTCTCTCTCTCTCTCTCCTTACCCTCTTCCTCTCTCCTTCCTCCTCCTAATTCTTTCTCTCTCCCTTTCTCTCTCTCTCCATCTCCCTCTCTCATTCTCTCTCCCCTTCTTCCTCTCTTCCCCTCTCACTTCCCCCTCCTAATTCTCTCTCTCTCTCTCTCTTCCCTTCTTCCCCTCCCCCTCCTAATTCTCTCTCTCTCTCCCCTTCTTCCCCTCTTCCTTCCCCCTCCTAATTATCTCTCTCTATTTCCCTCTAACTTTCCCTCTCTCTCTCTCCATCTCCTCCTCTCTCCTCTCCTTCTTCCCTCCTTCAGTCTTTCCTTCCCCTCCTAATCTCTCTCTCTCTCTCTCTCTCTCTCTCTCTCTCTCTCTCTCTCTCTCTCTCTCTCTCTCTCTCTCTCTCTCTCTCTCTCTCTCTCTCTCTCTCTCTCTCTCTCTTTCTCTCTCTCTCTCTCTCTCTTCTCCACCCTCCACCTCCTAATTACTCTTGGGTCTATGTATGCAAAAATCAGATATCTGATTTGAATGACTTTAAAATGACGTGTTTTGGTTTTATATTAGCTGACCCAAATCGGATATCTGATTTGTTTTACTTTGGCTTGGGAATTTCTATTAAGCAATGTACTGACACCCTACCCAAAAAAAGTCAACTTGGGATTTTCACATTTTTTGGCGAGTGCAAAACGCTACTTTTTTCATATCGCCACTTTTTGGCCCATCATGATCCTACACATGCCCTTTCAATATTAATAGTTGTTTCATAGGCTTCTCTAAGTGTGTGGGGGTTTCTTTTCTCGTAAACAATACCCAATATTTGAATCAAAAGAACCATTTAATGCAAAAAGGGCACATTGATTCATTTGTCTTGAGGTGCTAAGGTATATTTGTCATGGTGAGCATGAAATTCCTATTGAAGTTTTCAACCATATCATTGATTCTTTTCTCGATAGTGGTGAATTTTGGGTCAATCTTATCTCCATATTGAAAATTATGAATAGAAATTCACAAAATCCTCCCAAGAAGTTATATTATTGTTAGGGATATTCTTGTACCACTATTTTGCACTTTCTTTCACGAAATGTACAAAAAAATCATCATCACATCCTTATCCTCTATCTTGTACTCATCAATGATATTGATAAAGTATCTCAAATTCTCTTCTCCTATCATCGCATTATTTCTCTAGAAGTTGAGAATGTTTCCCCTAATTTGAATTGGATTGGATTTGGGTATTTTGGGATACCAAAATAGTCTAATTTCCTATACCTTTTAGCTCCCAAAGGTTGCTTGAATGGTGTGAGTATTTGAGCCTACCTACAAGCTTGATGGGAATCATTTTGAATCTTTCATCCTTATTGGTTCTAAATTTTTTGATTATGAGGCTTGGGTATGTGTTGTTGATTTAGATTTTTCTATTAGGTACCATAAGCATAGACCTAAGCTATTTGATGAACCTCAACCTAGAGTTCTTGTCTCCTTAAAACTGGTCAATGAAGTCTATTTCTTCACATAGGATACTTTCTCTCTCATCAACATCACTCTATACTTGTTGATCAACATCATGGAAATTTTGATCAAATTAAGATTTATAAAAATATTAGGTGAAAATAATTGTTGGTAAATATGGTGTGTGTCCATGTCATGTTTAGGCCTACCATATCTTCTTACATTTGTGTTTCCAACCCAACCCTTACCTATTTTACCAATCATTGCATTGTTCCATCTCACATCATAATCATCAAAATTAATTCTTCTCTTTTCGAGAAATTGATCAACTAGGTCATCAAAGGTGTATTTATACTGGTGTCTTAAGTCAACAAAGCAAATCACCTCTACCCATGCTACTTGCTTGGTCCTAGTTAGTTTTTCCAGAAGAATTGCTTCCATCTTTTAGCTTTCACTTAGCATGGTGGTTTCTTGTATGAGTTGCATTACCTCCTTGTGCAAGTTGATCTACACACTATCTTATTTTATGTATGATTAGGCTTGATTAATGAGAATGAATATAGGTAGTTCCTATAGAGTCATCACTTCCTAAAATGAAAAGATGAAATTTATCTTGATGAAAGTGTACTACTTCAATCGAAACCAATAGTTGCAAACATACAAATCCCTATAATTTTTCAAAGATTTTATGTTCACAATTTTCCTTAACAATGACACTAGATTGATGGATCCCAAAACCACTGCTCCACTTCCTAGAACAAATATTTCACTTTCAAGGCCAAGGTTGTCATCATGAAAGTGAAACTTAATAATCCACATAATTATCTTGACCCCTCATATTGTTACTAAACTAAGAACAATTACGTGCCTTAAGGACCTTCCTATATATGATTTGAACTTCAATGCAATGAATGCATGGTCAAGGCAATGCACACAATCTACAGGATAAGTTAGTGACACCATTTCATAAGAATTTCTACCATGTTTATCGTGGAAAGATGAGATGCACTAGGACCGAAAATATTTTTGAAATAAGGCTTTGTTCTTTTGATTTTTTGATTTTTTGTGTGATTGGAACACATATCAACCATATTGGTGCCAATCCAAGGGGATATAGATTCACATTTGACAAGGAGAAATGGAAAGAGATAATAACAAACATAAAAAAATTAATCTAGCATCTAAATGCGTTTCAAATACAATGTTACTAGTTTCACATGCTTAGTTATCCATCAATGACTTGGAAAAATTCATATCCAAACATGAAATAATTTCTTACAAGTTGTAATAGGTTTAGAATATTGTCATATTCATTATATGATGCTTACATTCATAATAGATAATGTTTTGAATAAAATATCTCAAATAGAAGTATTTTTTTAATTTTTATCATACACTAATAGATACATCAAACTAAATAACAAGAACGTACAATTAGCTTTGTAATAAAATGATACAATCTTTACCTCCTTGTAGTTTCATTGTAAACTTGTATTTTCCCTTCAAACTGAAGTTCTAAGTTCTCTTATTTTTCTGCCTATATCTCTCTACTATCCAATAGCTTTAAATGAAACCTAAAACATGTCATATCCAACAAGGTGAAATCATAACTTGTGACATTGTAGCACTACAAAAATTAATGGTTTATGTGCATTCTACCCAAAATGGATGCCTATGATTAAAAGGAAACAATTGAAATGTTGTGGCTAGTTGAGAGAGCTTCCTCCTATTAATGACAAGAAGGTAAAAATTGAAATGGGTGTCAATCCATTTGGTGCTCAAATGATCCATTAAAATGCATTTTAAAGATCTCAACCCCTTTCACCATATCCCTTTACATGCTTACCTAACTCGTATCTCAAGAACCTTACTATAAGTCACTTTAAAGACAAGTTATTACTTCAAAGGTTGAGATTGTCACTCTTAACCATCCTTATGTCTAAAATTATCAAGGTGATGTTGAAAAAGACCTTAGTGGAGATTGTCAAATTGCTACAATCAAGTTCTCTTAGGTAAGCTCCATTGTATGGACCAAATTTATTTTTCTAAGGGAATGATTGAAGACAACATATAGAGACTTGGAGATGGCATATATGTTTCTAATATAGGTTAATATTATTTCTAAGCTCCAAATATAAATGTTCCTAGAGTTATTGGTCCTTATTCAACTATTCATTAATTACAAATTGAATGCCTTTAAATATAAAAATGTAACAATAATTTACAAAAAATATACCAAGCTGACTCATAACAACTATTTGGAAATGACAAGAGTTTAAGAATAAGAACTATTTTATAAAAAAATGAACTTCACTTTTGATTGTGTAGATATAAAGCCTTGAGTAAAATATTAATTTTAGGTCATAAAGTGAATGTACGGATATAGGTACAAATATGAGTACAATAAATAAAAAATAAAAAATAAAATATGAGTCAAATTTAACACAAGAGTGTGCCACTTGTTGATATATAAATTTATTAAGATATTACTTTAAAATAGGCCCAAAGCTAAAAGGGAATTGGCATGAGTATGTAAATTTTAATATTACGATTATTAATGGTAGTCATTTCCTTGCTAATAAAAATAAAGTTTATAAATAGAACATGACTTTATTGTAGTAATATGGTTGGCAATCCAAGGAATTTCTCAATAAATTGAAAAAAAATACTAACTACAAAAGTCCTTATAACAGTCTTACTTGGGTTGATCAAATTGTCTAAGGATGTCTTTATGGAATCCTTTTTTTCATTGACCACATTCTTTCTTTCTTCTACACCATGAATATCAAAAAACATAATGATGAGGTTATTTAGTATTGGTCCACTCCTTTTTAAAAAAATTACCTTTACCTTGGTTTCACATACATCTACATTAACATATTATAGAGGACACCCATTATGACCTTAATCATTTCATTTTTATTTTTAAACCACTTAAGAATAATATGTTGTAAGTTGAAGTTGTCTTCCATTTTTTTAGTCTAGTAAACAACACCTCATAGAAGACACAAGAACCATGGTTGATATTTTTACCAATAGAATTACACTCATCGCCTTTTCTTAGTTTACATAATCCTCACCCATATTATTGTGTTCATCAGTAAAATGGTCACAAATCCCCTTTAAGGGCATTCAATATTTAGAGCTTTGCATTTGTTTTTGATATATGGATAAAAAATAGGTTGTTATTAAAGAGGATTTTGAAAAAGTGGGGAAAGGTGGGGACAAAGGATCTACCAAGGTTGGACCTAGTAGTGGGCCTATTAACAATGAGGTTTGGAGTAATAGGGTTGGGAATATATGAAGACTTTGTGGGGATAAAGGACCCACCAAGAGTAGTCTTTGAAGAAGATTTAGTAACAAAAGGGTTAAGAGTAGGGATTTTAATTGTAACCATATTAAAATAGGGAATGGTTTTGGTTTCAACAAGGAACTAAGAATACAAGGGGAAATTTCATCTTTTCTAACATCACATCCGCAATTAGTTAAACATATAAAGACATGAGAATATAGAATGAAAAACTAACCAAATTCCTATGTATAAGGTAGTTTGAGAGAGGAAATTATAGGAAACATGCATTTATACTGGCCTTCTAAGATAAATACTTGAGTAGATAGAAGCTTACCTCATTCCAAGGTGGTGGTAAGGCCTTGTGTAGGTAACTAGCTTGGAATTTGACCAATTCTTCGAGCCCTTTGAGAAAGGAGTTGATATGCTCCTTGCTCCTAGAGTTGTTAGATTTGTGAGTCTCAACACTATTGATAGATATCCTAGTAGTGGCAACAATGGCTTATTTAGAAAATCCAAAGCTTAGAACTCTCACTATGAATTTCCTACTATTTTAGGATATCATAAATTATTTGGAAATAAGGGGGTTATACTGCTGGCTTGACATAAATACTCTAAGGGTGTAAAAAAGAATATAAAGATCATCACAAATTGAGTTTGTTGTCACAAAATAGGTTCATATACACAATTTTATATTCTAATTCAAAAGATCAATTTAACATGGGATAAAAATAAAACAAAAATAAAAACACATGCTAAATTCAAAATCTAGCTTCATCTAGGGTCTATTCAAAACCTTATGTGAGGATTAAATTCAAAATCTAGCTTCATCTAGGGATCTAGTGTTCTTGAATTGAATTTGAACTACTTAATAAGAAATGTGGTATTTTGATGAAATGTAAATTAAATTAGGGATGGTAAATAAATCAACTCTCTTTAAAAAATATAGGTGTCTATTCTATTAGAGAAAAAATGAGGATTTTAAACAATTAATTATTAGAAATTAAGATTTAATTTATAATTTATTTTGAAGAAAAATATAGTTTTTAAATACATTTTTGAGAAAAATAATGGTAAGAAATATATAAATTAATTTAAAGAATAGAGTTTAGGGCATATGCATAATATTGATTTTTTGTGAAATTAAATGAGAGGGTTACTTGACACATAGAAATTAGTTCTATTAGAAATGAAGATTTAAGTTATTAAGTAGTGGCATTTAAAAACACCTAGGGGTGAGTGTTGGATCTCAATTGTCATGTTCTTATAGGTTAGCCCTCATGATAAGATCAAGTTCATGATCTTATGGGAACGATTGAGGAGAATAGTATTCAAACTTGGAAATGGTGATGCATAGTTAGATTAAATTTAGGTCCTCCTATTGAAGTGTTCCTAGCATAGTACTTTCAAAAAATTAAATGATTTGTGAATAATGATCAAGTGTAATTAAATGATAAAATAAAGACAATTGAATGCATTTGAATACTAAGCAAGTTTAGTTGGCTCATAATGTATTATTAAATGTGTAAGGGATGAAAAATTTTGAATTTAAATTTTAAAATTTTAATGATTAAATCCATGGTTTAGGATTTACCATATATATGTACTTAGAGGATTGGTCTAGGATTTAAATTTTTTCACTAGTTACCTAGACACTAAATAATCTAAATAATTTTTTTTTCTAAGTTCTTTTAGGTTCTTTCAATTACAAACAATCTAAAATAAAATAATTTCTATTCAACATTAACTAATTTTATATTATACATGTTTTATATCATAAAATTCATTTAAGTGAGTTTAATATTAATGAAAAAAATATTAAATAAAATAATCTTATATTCAATTTAAAAAAAATCTAGTTAAAATATACATCAAACTCAATCTTAATCACACATAATTATGTGTTTCTATTACAAAAATAGTCAATCTATTTATAAAATAAAATAAAATTCGTAAACGCACTTACTTGCAAGTCCATTATTCCAAGGGCCACCCAAACTTCACCCTAAGTTCGCTAAACCCTAAGCCCTGAACTCTAAAATCTAAACCCTCAACACTAAAGCATCCATTTTGTCTTAGGACCTTATAATCAAATTTGGTTTCCTTAGGAAACTCCACCAAATTTGATTCCCTTAAGCCATGTCATTTTGTCATAGAACCTTACTACAAAGATCCCCTTAAGCCATCGTATTACCGTAAACCCTAAACAAGATAAAGACATCATTTTTCACCAAATTTTATTCACTTGAGCCATGTCATTTTGTCCTAAAGCATCACTAGACATAGATCTCCTTAAGCCATCTTATCACTCTAAATAGTAAATCAATGTCTTAAGGGGTCCTAATATGACATTTCTTAATTGGATCAAAGATGTTCTTAAAATTTGGTGAAGTTGCCCAAGGCAACCAAATTTAACAATAACAAGTTTGTGCAAGATTATAATATGAATGATATTTGAAACAAGACCTATATCAATCAACTATTCCACAAGAAAATATTGTTCACTAAAGCATTCATTTTGTCTTAGGACCTTAAAATCAAATTTGGTTGCCTTAGGAAACTCCACCAAATTTGATTCCCTTAAGCCATGTTATTTTTTCCTAGGACGTCACTAGACATAGATCCCCTTAAGCCATCCTATCACCCTAAATAGTAAGTCGATGTCTTAAGGGGTCCTAATATTACATTTCTTAATGGGATCAAAGAAGTTATTTAAATTTGGTGAAGTTGCCCAAGACAACCAAATTTAACAATAACAAGATTGTGCAAGATTATAATATGAATGATATAATTTGAAACAAGACCTATATCAATCAACTATTCCACAAGAAAATGTTCTTCGTGCTAAAGCATTCATTTTGTCTTAGGACCTTAAAATCAAATTTGGTTGCCTTAGGCAACTCCACCAAATTTGATTCCTTTAAGCCATATTATTTTGTCCTAGGACCTAACTAGACATAGATCCCCTTAAGCCATCCTATCACCCTAAATAGTAAATCGATGTCTTAAGGGGTCCTAATATGACATTCCTTAATGGGATCAAAGAAGTTCTTAAAATTTGGTGAAGTTGCCCAAGGCAACCAAATTTAACAATAAAAAGATTGTGCAAGATTATAATATGAATGATATAATTTGAAACATGACCTATATCAATCAACTGTTCCACAAGAAAATGTTCTTCATGCTAAAGCATTCATTTTGTCTTAGGACCTTAAAATTAAATTTGGTTGCCTTAGGCAACTCCACCAAATTTGATTCCCTTAAGCCATGTTATTTTGTCTTAGGACCTAACTAGACACAGATCCCCTTAAGCCATCCTATCACCCTAAATAGTAAATTGATGTCTTAAGGGGTCCTAATTTGACATTTCTTAATGGGATCAAAGAAGTTCTTAAAATTTGGTGAAGTTGCCCAAGGCAACCAAATTTAACAATAACAAGATTGTGCAAGATTATAATATGAATGATATTTGAAACAAGACCTATCTCAATCAACTATTCCACAAGAAAATATTTACAGTTTAATTTATGGTTTAGGGTGATAGGATGGCTTAAGGGGATCTATGTTAAACTCTAAACCGTAAACCCTATAACATTCATAAATTGTCTTATATTAATAGTTAATTGTATTTTCATTCAAGTAACATGCCTTAGACATAAATGAGGCTTACTTATTTTATCATATGTATTGAATGGTTTAAGGGTATAAATCCTAAACATGTATCTTACATTTTGAAATTACAAATCTAATGCAGGTTCACTCATATCTTCTAGAGATCACATGGATCGATTCAATAATATTCACAATCCACCTTCGCACCATCCATCTCCACCACCTTCACCTCCACCTCCACCCACTCCACCCACTCCACCTCATAACCCCCACATCCACCACCTAAAATCGATGGTGCTCGTTTGCAAGCATGAATCAATTCTAGTGTTAGAACCATCCAAGATCAAATCAACATTATTTAAAATGAAGAATTTGTTGCACCACTTGTGAGGATGATTGCATCTAGGAAGCAAACCATTATTGATGTTGTTAGGGCTATGGATGGGATCTTAGATGAGCATCGACAATGGCTTGAGGAGAGGAGAACTTATGATTCTGAAAAGGAAAATGCAAATAAATGAAGACATGCAATAGAGACCAAACAATAGTTTTTAAATTAAGACAATGATCTTAAATATTAACTATGAATTTATGAATTTGGTGAACGATGGATATTTTGAGTGATGAATTTGGTGAATGATGAATATTTTGTGTGACGTGCATTTATGATTTTGGTTCTAGATGGATATTTTTAGTGACTTGAATTTATGAATTTGGTGGAATTTATAAACTTATAATGAGGAATTTATAATAGTATATATTTTATGACTCTCTAGTCTGATCATGATGGAAAATTGTAATATATATTTACATGCGTTAGACACAAAATGAGCTTTTTGTGAATGTTTCAAGTTTATTTTTTACTATGTACACGTATTAAAATTGCACATAGTTCTTATATTTTGAAATTTTTATGTATGTACATAGCTTACTTTAATGATGTATATGTACATGCAAATTATGCACGGCATTTTTATTTTTAAACGTATGTACATAGTTTACTTGATCAATTTCAATCAATGTAGGAGTGTGTTTCAATTTTATATGATCTTAATATATGTATGCCCATCATATTTAAACAAATTTGCATGTGTGTTTCAAATTTAACTATTTCTTGTAATTTTTTAAGTTTGTATGTTAATTTAGTATAATTTAATGTAGGTGCACACTTATATCTCATATCATGGATGATTTTAACATTGATGATATCATCAATCCATCTCCACCTCCCCCTCCACCTCCCTCTCCACCTAATATGCCACCTCCACAACCTGTTGCATTTGATGAGGCTCGCTTACGAGCACGCATAAATGATCAAGTTGAAAATATAAAAAATCAAATCAATGCTATGCTGAGTCAAGCATTGATTCCACCACATGTTAGACGTTTTGCATCTGCAATACAAAACATTGTGGATGCCATCAAGACGATTGATTCTGATCTAGACAGGCATAGATGAGACAAAGAACAAATGAGACAATTTTATGTCGACGGTCTCTCTTATAAAAAAATACTAGACCTTAAAATAATGAAAGCCCACCTATCCCCCTACTTTCTTGACCCTGTTACTCGATAGCCCATTCTTGCAAACAAATCTAGAATATCCATGAGGTGGTGCATACATCCACAAATGAGTGCACATTTTTGGGATCGATGGTATATGGTTTTTGATAGTCCCCCACATGCTAATTGGGAGTCCCCATTGTATTTTTTGAGGAAATTGTATGTAGAGTTTGTTATGGGGAAAAAGCCTAATTATTTTGATTTTAAATCATTTCAGGGTGTTGGTGGTAGCATGCCACAATAGGGGTTAGGGGCAAGGGTTGATCCCCAATGCCATGTGCACGTGCAACCCCTTGTTGTTGCTCCTAGTCCTCCCATTCCTGCACCTATGCATCATCGATCTATGGTCTTGACATTAGGTTCCCTTAGTACACTCGCAGGAGACCTTGATCAACATGCTTCTGCGATAGTGAGTGGGAAGCACAAAGACGATGATGATGGAGGAGTGTTTTATGGAGCCGGTTCGAGTACCACTCCAGGAGTGTCAAGGCCCACCCCACATGTATGTACTAGTTTCCATCAAGTATGTTATGGAACTGATCAGGCCACACCTAGCTTGGGTGGACGTGAAGATTCTGGTGGTTCATTTGGTCACATCTGTTCATTTGTAGACTTTCTTACAAGAGGCAAACATCCTGAGGACACTGCTACACAAGTATAAATATGCATCTAAACATTCATTTTATAAGAATTTTGATGAATGTATATATCAAAGTATTTAGTTTGCAATACATTTTAACAATCAAACTGTTTGGTGTACAGACGATAGTAACGATGGGGCAATTATCCGTTCCACGAGTACATACATCGACACTAGTCCTAATCGGCAACTAGTATGGGGTATTTTGATTTCAATTTTTTAAATTATAAATGAAATGATTTTTAACTTTCAAGTTTTAAATCTATATTTGAATAACATATATGTTTGAAATATTTATGTTGGTTTAGGTGAGTCAATCGGCTTACACGTCGATTCCACCTGAGGGGTTGTCGAGCACTCCTCCACTATTGACCGTCGTAGACTAGGGGCAGGTATGTATTTATTTTTTACATTGTTTAACTTACATTAATATAGTTACAATTATGAATTTTTAATTCACTATATATGAAATGTGCATGTACACTTGTAAATATTATAAGTTTGTGTTACATGTCTACATGTATGTCTAGGTTGATACCACAATGAGAATGGGCATCATGCAAACATTAGATGTTGCGGTTACTTGTGAGGCCTCTGATTTTCAAGTTGTTTAAATAAATTTCTACACAAAATGTGCAAACTTGAATATATATATAAACCTAATTCAAGTATGTTACATGCTTTAATTTCGATCTTGTAGGAATTTGTTAGTGCGAATTTCAGCCTTGATCCAGACATAGTTACACCTCTTGGAGGGCATGTGGAGTAGGCTCCAGATCAAATGGTAATTTAAATTTTTTATTATGTTTAAATTCAATTATTAATTATATATATTGAATATATAACTTTAATTTTGAATTTCAAATTGAATATATATATATATATATATATATAATTTGAGCTAATACATGTTTTAAATTATTTTTCTTTTATAACATGTGACACATTTAGTAGTTGACAATATAACATGTCCTGCAGAAGAGGGTGCACAACCTATGGATATGGTACAATTAAAATATGATAAATTATAAATTAATTTTCATTTTTAATTGTAGACTTGTGCATCTAATTTCAACTTTATTTGTCTTGTTTATGTCTAGATTAATTCAAAGAATGTAGAGGTTGCTTCAGGTGCAGTAGAGCATCCAAACCCAGATATGACAGTAATTTAATTTTAATATGATGAATTATAAATTAAATTGTCATTGAATATTTTTTCATTGACTTAAATATGATTTCATCTTGCTCTTGTATAGAGTGTTTCAGGTTATCTACATAGTCCACATGACGTGAAGAGGTCTCTTGATTATAGAGACAATACATGACCTAGAAACATGATTTTGTGGGTTATATTTGTTTATTTTGTGGACTATATTTCTAGTTTCTCGTGTACTCTGTTGGACTATATATTTCATGGTTATTGAGTACTTAGTTGGACTTTAGTTCATGGGTTGTACTCTGATGGACTTGTTTTCATGTGCTTAATCTATTGGTTTCATGCACTTAATATATTTACATAAATTATGGACTTTATTATTGTTTGAAATTTTAATTTACACATATACATTTACATGCATTTTATGTTCATAGTCAAGATATTAATATATGACATTAATGTGAAATTAAATATAAATATGAAATTAAAGTTGAAATTAATAGGACATTTTAATAATTATACTTTACAAATTTAGTGGTCTCATACATGATATGTAGATTCAATAATTAGCTATAATTAGTCAATGAACTTATTCAATTCACGTCAATCAATAATTAGTCAATAAATCATAATTTACAAACAAAAGCAATTCGTTTATATATCAGAAAGGATAAATTTTTAAGAAAATAAACAAAACCATACAAGATTAGAGAACAAAAGCATTAATAAATTCTATAAATAATAAAATCCAACACTAATTTATAATGGAATCCAATATAATTTATAAGCCGTCAAAACAAATAATGGAATCCAATACGTCTAATTTATAACTTGTCAAAACAAACAGGTACATTGAAAACAAATAAGGGGACATCTTAAGGGGTCATAATACGACGTCTTAGGGAGACATCTTAAGGGGATGTCGTAAGGGTTTATAATAGAACGTCTTAAGGGGATGTTTGAAGGGGTCATAATACGACGTCTTAAGGGGATGTCTTAAGGGTTCATAATAGAACATCTTAAGGGGGTGTCTTAAGGGTTCATAATAGAACATCTTAAGGGGTCATAATACAAAGTCTTAAGGGGATGTCTTAAGGGTTCATAATAGAACGTCTTAAGGGGATGTCTTAAGGGTTCATAATAGAAAGTCTTAAGGGGATGTCTTAAGGGTTCATAATAAAACATCTTAAGGGGATGTCTCAAGGGTTCATAATAGAACGTATTAAGGGTCATAATACAAGGTCTTAAGGGGATGTCTTAAGGGTTCATAATAGAACGTCTTAAGGGGTCATAATATAAAGTCTTAAGGGGATGTCTTAAGGGTTCATAATAGAAAGTCTTAAGGGGATGTCTTAAGGGGTCATAATACAAAATATTAAGGGGATGCCTTAAGGGTTCATAATAGAAAGTCTTAAGGGGATGTCTTAAGGGTTCATAATAGAACGTCGTAAGGGGATGTCTTAAGGGTTCATAATAGAACATCTTAAGGGGTCATAATACAATATCTTAAGGGGTCACAATACTATTAATGTACAAGCAATATCAATATGTAATCAAAACATGTATTTAAATATATTTTCACTAATAATTACCTCAATTTAAAAGGACAATATAAAACACACTATATTTACCTGTATTTACTTATTCCATTATACCATCTGCATCCTCTCTTTTTTGTAATGCATCTATGATTGTGTCACTCTCTTCCATAGAAATTTTCCATAACACTTTATTTGTAGGTCTTCTACGATACCGATCTAGTTTTATATTTGTTGCCACCACCAAATGTGAATAATGCATGACTTTTTTATGCGGTTCATAATCTTCGAATGCAAGTAGACCATTCTTCCTTGCTAGGTATTTTCGTAGCCAAGTTCCAACAACCACAGCTGATCCTATTGGAAAACATGAAAACAATCATCATATAAGTTCTCAAAATTTTCTTAATGGGATGAAAAACTTGTTCTAAAAAATTGCTTAAGGGGATCAAAAAAATTGTTATCAAAATTTGCTTAAGGGGATCATGGTACCTGTTGGATAATGATAGCCATCATCATCTTCTCAAGGTGACATTAGCTTATGTTTACTCTCCACACAACGAGCCAACCAATATTCTGTTTGCTCTTCATTCCCCTCAAGTGCAACAACAACATACACATGTCCTGCAAACAAAAATTGATTTAATAACTTGCGCATATCAATATAAAAAAATTAGTATTACATAATAACTTAATAAAGTGAAATAAATTGAATTAAATTATCTTCTTGTACAAGGTTTGAAACACGGTGATAGTCTTCAGATGCAAACACTTGATCATTTTCTTCAATAGTTCTTTCATATTGATCATGTGCTTGTGCAAGTGTCAACGATCTTTGCTCCCACTATTCAACCCATTCTGTATTTTCACATGCTTCCCAATCTCTTGAGATACAAAACTAGAAAAAACATGCAAGCTCCCTTGTCCAGATAGTCCATGTGCTTGCTATCAAACTCCTAAATGAATGCCATTTAGTAGATCCACTGATTGTCTCACAGTCAACTCTAGGTACAATGTTATCTTCTTCAACCAACCAAAAGAATCTACGAAATCTAGAGTACTCACTCGAACCAAGTGTAGATAATATTGTATTACACCAATTGACAATCCCATGTGCATCTTTAAATTTTACTACATCTTTGAATTTTAATTGTTCTCTAGCAATAATTATTTTGACACATGCACCAACTCCATCATGTTCTCCTTTACCATGGCCAACTTAAAAAAACTCCATATATGTTGGACATTAAGTTCTTTGTGAATCCTACTTAACCAATAGAACATTCGAGCATTCTCGAACTGCCCCATACAATTATCTGACCATATGAGGTGTTCTTTCATATGGATTCCTCTTTCTCTTAAATTTCTATAAAATATACTGAAACAGTATTGAAAAAACTCTGATGAGTGTAATCAGTTGTCACTCAAATAAAAATGATACTCCCTTAGAACTTTTCTATCATCCTCAGTGCTATCATCTGCATGTCTATAAATAATATGGACAAACATAGCTACTTGCACTGAATTATAATACTATGATTGAATTTCCTCTTGCGGAGCTAGAGTATAATTTTCCACAAAATCAACCACTGAAAGTATAGTACCAATTGGAAATGTGTTTCTACATTCGCAAAATTGGCCATCAAGCCATCAAGCATGTTGAGAGTGCATGATATATTTTGGTACTATCTTATTCTTAAATTCACTCATGAATGCATGCACACTAACTTTTTCTGTAACTAAATCACAATTCTTTCCTATTTTTCCATGTTTTAAAGAATAGTGAACATTCTTCAATCTTTTAACTTCTACTAATTGTTGTCCAAAATCATTATCAACACTTCCATGCATACAAATTCCTAAGAATGAAAGATTTCCATAGTCAATGCATTGTCTAAAAATACAAGAACTTAAATAAAACAATTTACCATTAGATCTTTCACAAAAAAAAACTTGAAATAAACTCCCTTATTGCTTCAAGTGGCATATTAATACCGTATTCTTGTATAATCATGTTAGTATGCAAGGTACAATGTATATATCGAAAAAAATCATAGAAATAATGAAATTGAACATGCGTTTTACAGCAACAAGATATTCATTGCTTATTAATTTTAACATACCACGGTTTAGATTTTTCAAAAGACCTTTGACCTATCTTAATATTACCAGGTAACACTAAATCACCACAATTGTTTTTATAAAATTCAGTTTGTGTTGTATCTAATAGGTGTTTTGGGTGACGGTCGTGAACTTTGGACCCCACCCTTAATTTTAAAACATCTCTAGCATTAGATGAAACCCTAGTATTATCATGCCAATATCTTTCAATCAAAGATTTAATTTCAACATTCAATTTCATATCAAATCTCAGGGGTTGACCACTAAAACTCCAACATTGGTTGATAGGATCATTTTCTATAATTTCTCTTCTTTTTTCTACTCTTAGCAATGTTTTAGGATGTATTTTTAAAACTTCACTAATATTTCTTACCATTCTTTTATTCAAAGTTGCTTTATTAACTATAGCAGTTGTTATAGCTCTTCTTGCTGCATTTTTATCTTTAGATTGACTATTTTTTCCAATAGATTGAATGGCACTAGCAACAGTACACATAACATGTTTTAATGATTCATCTTTTCTTTTTGGTTTAACAAAAAATCCTAATGTTTTCATTATTTTCCTCATTTTTTGCATTCTCATCAATTGGATCATTAGTTGACATTGAATTGCAATTTTTTTACAATAAAAAAATTTGTTGTATATTTTATTTGCATGTGTTCTTATTTGCCTCTAAGAAATTTGACTAGGAAGATTATAAAAAACACCACTTTCAATTTTAAAAAAAAGTATTTTCATTAAATTCAACATCATATTCTAGATTTTCATCTTCATCTTCATTTTCATTTTCAACTTCAAAATGATTTACATTTTCATCAACAAAATGGTTTTCATTTTCATTTACATCAACAAAACGGTTTTTGTTTTCATTTTCAATAAAAAGGATTATTTTCAATTTCATTTTCAACAAAAGGATCATTCTCATTTTCATTTTCAACAAATTCTATAAAAGTTTCATCTCTCTGAATATTATCAATGTCTACATCGTTAAGTCCAGCATCTTGTAAAATTTCTACATATGAATTTACCATTTCACTAACATGTGGATTTGAAGATGTACCTAGATTTGTGCATATTGAAACATTTTCCATAGCATTGAAAGAGGGATTTGAAGACATAGTAGGACTTGATTGTATAATCATCATCTTCTCCAAATTGACTTCTTGCAAATTCGCTTCATCTACAACCATGGCCTCCTCCATGTTTTCATCTTCAATAGTTGTGGAATTGGATGCTCCCCCATCATTCATTGATTTAATTCTCACTCTTCTTTCTGTTTCTCTTTGTCTCTCCTTCTCTTTCTTTGCTTCAATTTCTTCAGGATTCAATGCCTTCCTCCTCTTATTACGAGCTTTATCTCCCATGATTATAAAATTTTCAAGCACAAATGAATGTAAATAGTGAAATTCTTCAAAAAATTCAATTCAAATTCGAAGTTCAAGACCTATAAGGACTAAATTCTTCCTTTTGTGTTCCTCAAAACAAGTAGAAAACTAGCACAATTCCACTTTAAAACTAATTTTCTTCATGCCTCCTTTGAAAAAATCAATTCATATTGCAAGTTGAAGATCTTTTGTTTCTTCTTTGAAAAAATGGGATCTCTCCTTTGAAAAAAATCATCAAAAAAACAACTAACCACCTGTAAAAAAATTGCTTGATGTAAAATAGACCAATTTTAGTGTTCTCGGCTGTACATGAGAAGTTGCAGAATTCAAAGTAAAATTTGATAGTAAACACAAATAATATAGTTAAAAAGAAACGGGATCCCGTTCTATAATCAAGATCTCATTTTTTTAACAAACGGGATCCCGTTCTATAATCGGGATCTCAGTTTTTTAACAAACGGGATCCCGTTCTACAAGCGGGATCCCATTCTACAAGCGGGATCCCGTTCTACATGCGGTATCCCATTCTACAAGTGGGATCCCATTCCCAATATTTATTATCGGGACCATTGGCATGGGATCCCGTTCCCCTGCCAATGGTCATTGTATTGAATATTGGGAACGAGATCCCGATTGTAGAACGAGATCCCATTTTTTAAAATTTGAATTTTTTTTTGGCTTGTGGTCAGGTTTTTCCCTCGGATTTTGGTTCGGGAAAAACATTGGATGTTCGAACCTAGGCCTTCAACTTGGTTTGACTTGCAAGTTGAAGGTTTTAACAATGTTAGGGAAAAAATTCGAGTTTGGACATATGGTTGACAAATTTTTTTGCAGAGTTTTTTGATGAAATTAAAACCCATTATAGATTAGATAGTGTAGATTCCAAATATGTAATTATTTTTACAAGTGGATTAATTTTTTTATTTTTCATTTAATTTCTAATTAAACAGGTCTATAAACTTGAATTATCAGTGGTTTTTAATATTTTAATAACTTTTTAGATCAACATAACATTTTTATGAACGGATTGCACGAGAACAAACTTCAAACAATTCTTTTCAATTTTAAAAAATATAAATAAAAAAATGATAAATTTAGGTCATCTTATGTGTGTCATACATGATGAATTTTCAAAACGACAATATGCCTAAAAAAAATTGACAAAAAAAAGAAATTCAATAAAAAATTACAAAAAAATATCAAAAACATGCTTCAATGAGTCACAAATATTTTCCCAAAAGGATTTAGAAAAATACAATAATTTAGGTCAAAATATGGATGTCGTACATGTGTATGGTACGGTAAAAAAAAGTGACTTTTAAAGAGTGGTTTGTAGAAATTCCTATTGAAACTCAATTTGTACAATCTAGGTATTGAAATAAATTACATATTTGGAAACTAGACTCCGAGTACTACATTTTATGATTAGTGAAGTTTTTGAAGATTCCATCTCTAGGTGCTTCAAATTTTAAGGTCAAAGTGTCAAATTCTGAAAATCAGGGAAAACACTTCCACTTTTTGACCAAAAAATGGACTCAACTTCTTGGCAGCACCTTGTACCCTAAGTAAAATTAAGTAACTAGTGTGAATAAGACCTAGGTGGTGAATCAATTAGGTAAATGACCCCATTCACACCAACAATATAAATACCTCATATGTACACCAATCAAGATAGATTTTAAATATGGGTGGTGACTATTTAAAAAAGCTAGCAATTAACTTCCCTTTTGGAATATTGACTTCACAATCCATTTTTTTTCTTTGGAAATAGGTAAAAATTCAAAAAATTGTGGGAATCTTCTATGATCACCTTATTCTTTAACATCTATTGTTTGAATCAAAAAATATAGTGACCTATTTTTTATTAATTTTTCTTTTGATTGTGATTTCATTTCAATAACTTCAATCACACACTTTAGTTCTCTACAATGGAGGATATGAGGAGAATGCTATAATTGATTCTCAATAGATAAATTCAAAAAAGTGATTCAATCTTCTACAATGGAGGACACGAGGAAAATTCAATATGCTCATTCAACTCTTTCAGCTCGATACCTCTCCATCAATATGCCACAATATAGAGCATGACATTTAAAATATGGTTTGCTCGATTCAATTTTTTTTGGTTTGTTTGTTCTATCTTGTAGTCTCTATAATGTGATCCTCATCACTCTCATAAGTAGCAAACATTAATGACAACAAAATCTTTGACAATAACTCATAGATACCATATCTTTGCATCTCTAATATTCACAAGAATAAAACTAATTTCAATTGCTATTTTCTACTCTTGCCTCCAGTGTTATTTCTAACTTAGGAAAATTGAAATGCACACTTACATCTCCATGAATGGTATAATATAATATAATTTTCAATTGAACATAAATATTTCAAAAAATAAGCATTACATATTTTCATAGGCACAAATACAATTGATTCTCCAATATCAGTTATTAAAATTGAAGAGCTTATAATAAAAAATTTCTATCATCGAATTTATGGATCAAAAGATCTTTAAATAGACAACATATGTGGACATATGTGTCTCTTAGATGAGAGATGACTGTATATGACACATGTTTTGAGGTGTGTAATTAATTATACTTTATATTTTTAATATTTTTGCACATTATGCAAAAGTGAAAGATAATTATCGTGAGTAAAAAATGATACAAACTAAATAATATTATCACTAATTTCATGACATGAGTATTATAATTATAACTTGTATGTCCTAAGGTTTGCATCTTTGGGATTGGATAGTGATAAATGTCTCCAATATTTTAGAGCATAGATTATTTTGTTGAATTAGTTGTCATATTTTTGAGAGTTATATTGATGACTAACCGTCACTTTGGGTTTTGGTGAAGATGTTCATTCAGACGTTCATTAACATGTGTTAGTGTAATGAAAAATCTACTTGTATCAAATCCTTAACCTAGGCTCAATTCCCTTGACTTACATTGTAGGTATAAGACAAGTGAGATGGGTATTGGATTAATCACACTTTTGGGAGTTGATCTTATGGACTTATGACCACTCTAAATGTAGGTAAAACTGCTAATTTAGAAATTTATTAACTTACCTGTAGATTTTGTTGTAATGGAAAATCTATGCATTCCAATGGCCCAAAAGGTCTATATTATTTTTAGTACAATTCCCATTATGGACAAGAAGAGAAGATATTAAGCCTACATTAATAAGTAAAGATGAGATGGTAGAAAATGAGATATATTATAGTGATTTAGGTCCAAAAAAAACCTTCCCACAACTTGTTTTTGCACGAAAGTCTCCCAATCCACAACATGTTGATGTAGTATCATTAAAACCTTTACCCAAATTTTGGGTAAATTCATTATGTTGTTTTAGCTAGACAATCACTTAATCTAAATGAAGCTAGAACTTGATAAAAATAAGAGATTCTTTAAAGAGAGCAGCTTACTATAGTCTTCACCATTTTTTGATACTGTTCATTACAAGATCATTAATTAAGTTGGATAATGGTCGCTTCACCAATTTTTTCATCAAGTTTAGTCTGAGATGAGTTAAAAGCAGTGTTATATGACTCAACCACCCGATTTACATGCTTGGGGCATCCTCCTTTATTTATCAACTTTACCAAATGCCTGGTAGCAGGGGCACATCCCAAACATGGAATGTTCAATACAATGAATTTCCTTGCCCAACGATTGTAAAACCTTTGTCAACTCACATGGTAGTAATGAGTTAATTCTTCATTTGTGAAACGATACACATTTCTTGGGTTATCAATGGGAAGAAATTTGTAGATTGACAAATTTGAAACTTACTATTCTGCATTCATCTAATTTGGAGAGCAACAGAGAGGTGAAATCTGCTCGACTAGTGTTGTTGAGAATGTTGTTGAAAAAGGAGGGAATTTCATCTCTCCTTTCAATGGATTGGGCGGGAGATGTAGATTCAAACATAACAACAGTGGTGATAGTGACAAATGCAGATTCAAACATAACCATTGTGGTGATAGTGATGGGAGAGTCAAGATGCCCACAAGGGCAAACAAAATGGTGGACTGAAGGAAAATGAGAAAATAAATCTGATGGAACAGAGTAAGGACGGGCCCACGAGCCACCTAGGAAGTCAAACCTTAGTGTGTGATCTTTAAGTCCGGCTGAATTTCCATCATCTCAAGTTAGATTCTCGCTTTGAGATGATGCTTTGTATGAGAAGCATTTTTGGCTTTATTTTCTTGCTTTTCCTTGTTATTGCCAGCATATTTGAAGATACATGTATTTTGAACTTTTCTTTTTGGAGACAAGTAAGGGGTTTGGTGAAAAGCTTAGTATGGATTATTGCCCAATGAGAAATCGAGGCTGTGACCAAGGATTATACCTTTACAAGGGTCGAGGAGACAACTTGGAGGATTATTTTCTAGTAATTATGGTCTAGACCAAAGGTTATACCTTTACGAGGGTCAAGGAGACAACTTGGAGGGTGGTTGTCCAATACCTACGATCTGTAATTTAGAAGGTTCATGGGAGGAAGAACTCAAGAATTTAGCTAGGGGCTACACCTTTCTGAGGGTTACGAGGCAAGTTGGAGGAGCCCACTTGATTCAGGATTTGTTTCTTCAAAAGGAAAAACTTCTAAAAAATGTATACATATTTTGTAATCAACAAGTTTTGTCATGTAAGCCTTAAGTGGGGCGAGTCCCTTGGCAAGACAAATTGTAAGGTTTTAGGGATATAGGAACAATGTAATAAGTGGGGGAATGTTAGCATAACATTATATTACATTGAATACGAGATTGTTAACGAGTCAATGTTAGTTGTTAGTGGGTATTATAGTTTATCTATTTCAGTTAATTTTTTTTATACAACTGCTCGCATTGCTCACTTTCTCCATTGTATAAAGGCTTTGCATTACATTGAGATCAATAACAATCACCACAATATTTAGATCAATGATATTTTCCAATATATATATTTCTCTCTCTACCTGTCTCTATATATCACTTTTCATATCTTTGTATTTCTCTCTCCCTCTCCCCCTCTTTCATTGTCTCCCTCTTTATATATGTATCTCTCTCTCTCCCCATCACTTCCTCTTCTTATATCTCTGTACTTCTCTTTTCTATCTCTATTTCTCTCCCTCCATCTCCCTCACTCTCTATCTATTTATACATATCTATCTCCCTCTCTATCTCTCTCCATATCTATTTCTTACTCATACACAAACAATCTCCTTGTTTCTTCTTGTCTATCTCTAGCTCTATCTCTATCTGTATCTCTCCATGTTTGAATTCATACATATCTAAGTCCTTTATATCTATCTCATTATCTATCCATCTCTCTCTACCCCTATATCTTTCCCTCTCTACCCCTCTCTATACATCACTTCCTATCTCTACCTTTATATTTCTATCTCTCCATCTTCATATGTTTATCTCTTCCATCTCTATCTATCCATTTTTCCTCTCTTTATCCCTCCCTCTCCTTCTCTCCATATCCATCTCCTCCATTTCCATCTCCATTTCCATCTCCACCTCTATCTCTAACTTCCTCTCTATCTCTATCTCCTTACCCCCCTCTCTCTCTCCCCCCTCTATCTCCCCCCTCTATCTCCCCCTCTTTCTATCCCCATATTTCCCTCTCTCTCCCTCTCTCCCTATTGCAAACATAACATGAGCCTATTGGTAATGGAACCTTATTATCTTCTTGATTCAGAGTTTTTTTTTAGTTGTGTTCAAATCCCTATAAGAAAATGCATAGTTGATTTGAAACTCACTTCTGCATTGAGACCTTTGTTGCACAAACATCATTTTCTAAATGACCTACCAATTGACCTCATGTATACTACACAAATGTATGTAAAAAATAGACCAAAAAACTCCCTAATTGACCTTCCACACTTCTTCTGTGTACCCATTGCACACTAAGATGTGATTGCTAGTTTTAACGTTCAAAGCCAATCTTGTATAATTTAGAGAATATAATTATCTCTATAAACCAAAACATCAAATATTTTCAAAAAAATAAATCATTAATTTAATCTTGAAACCATCAAATAAATAATTAATACATTGTCTCATTTAACTAGATTTTATTTTACACATATACATAATAATTATTAATAACCATCTATCACTATAATATTTTCCATATGAACATAATCATTAACAAAATGTAGTCAATATAACTTGATTTGCATACACATGTAATTATTAACAACCTTTGGTGGAGTAACATCAAAATTACAATCACACCGACAAGATAAAGTTTTGCCTATCAAGAGGAAACCAAAATTTCATTGACTCAAAGAGAATCTTCCTAAACTGCGCTCTCATTTACACAAGACAAACTAGCAAGCTGGGGTGTAACGCCATTTCTCACTTTTTATTTGTTCTATGATTCGGAATGGTAGGAAGCGCCAGGGTACAGAGTTTAATTTGTATTAGGAAACAAATTCTTGATCTACAAGAGGCTGAAGTCGTATATTATCAATTAAACCATTGGATTTGTAATAATCGAAGATAAGGATACACGTTTTTTTTATTGTAAGGCCGTGGATTGAGATTGCTTTGGGAGCAATGGGTGGAGATGGAAATGGTCCGAGACTGCAAGTGGTGGTGGTGCCACTCCCCGCACAGGGACACCTCAATCAGCTCCTTCATTTCTCCAGGGTTATCGCCGAACGAGGAGCAAGCGTATCGTTCGTGTCCACCTCCACCCATATTCACCAAGTGCGCCGCCGCGTTGAGGGATGGGAGCTTCACAACTTCGATATTCGTTTCGAGGAATTGCCCATGCCTCATCTCTCCGGTGGAGACCTCGATGCTCAGAGCTCTCATACGTTTCCACTTCATTTGATTCCTCTGTTTGAAGCTCTCGAAGATCAGCTAGGGCCTCATTTGGATCAGCTACTGCGCACTATCTGCTCTGAGAACAGTAATAGAGTGGTTATAGTCTATGATGCGACTATGGGATGGGTTCAGACTGTGGCTACCAAATATTCAATCCCTGCCTATGCGTTCAGACCCACTGGCGCTTATTATAATCTGTGGATGAAGCGGGTATTTGATGAGACATGGGGTTTGGCCCCTGTTAACATATCACTGAAGCGTTGTTTTCCCGAAAGAGGAATAAATTATTCTCGGCGCCAAAGGTCTTTGTTAGGGCTTGCCAAGGGATATATCATAAACACATTTAGCGCACTGGAATCAGAATTCATTCGTCAGGGAAGAGAGGAATTAGTCTATGGTGGGAAGCCTGTGTGGACTGTGGGTCCTCTTCTTCCGCAGGCCTTCTTCAATGACGAACAGCGGTTGCGATTACAGGGGGACACAGCGTGCATGAGATGGTTAGACAGACAGGCTTCGGCGTCCGTTCTCTACATTTCATTCGGCAGTACATCTTGTATTTCGGCAACACAGATCCGAGAACTGGCTGACGGATTGGAACGCAGCGGGCAGCCTTTCTTGTGGGTGCTCAGGATTTCCGACGGAGCCCATTTTTCGGCAGAAGCGCAGTTCGATTCGGCTTGCAAGTTTCTGGAACAAGGGTACGAGAGGCGATTAGAGGGACGGGGTTTTATTGCGAGGAATTGGGCCCCCCAGCTTGACATCCTATTTCACAAGTCGACGGGTGGGTTTTTAACGCACTGTGGGTGGAATTCAACAGTGGAGAGCATCAGCGCCGGAGTGGGCATGCTGGCTTGGCCTCTGCATACCGATCAGTTTGCCAATTCGGCTCTGATAACACGAGAGTTGAAAGCCGGCGTGGAAGTTAAAGAATGGGGAAACGCAGAGGAAAGTGAGTTGGTGAGTGCGGAAGAGGTTGAGAAAGCAGTGAAACGGTTGATGACAAGTGAGGAGGGACTGCGAGCGAGAAAAAGGGCGCAGGAATTGAGAGGCGAGACTCGGAAGGCCGTAGGCGATGGAGGGTCTTCGTGGAAGGATATGGATTCTGTTCTTCTTCACTTTTCTCAATCCTTTTCCAATTAGATCAAGCTACCCAGCCTGCCCAGGAGACGGTACGTTAGGCCGCTTCAACCTTGGTAGACATTCTTCACTCCTTAATTCTCAAGATTAAGGAGTTGTCATGGGAAAAGGTACGAGAAGATATTTGTTTTGCAGAATATTAGTGGCCATGGGAGTTAATGTGTTTGTGGGCTAACCACATATGAAGATTCCGTTTCTTTAAATAATTATTTTAACATCCAAATTAATATATAGATGTATGTCTTTTATAATTGTTAGTAATCGTGTTTATAAGATTTAATATTAATTTTTTAATATATTTATATTATATTGTTAATAATTAGTTTATATATAAGTCAACAAATAATCAAATGTTGATTGAGATGACTTCTTAGATAAATATATGAAAATTTGTAAATATCATATAAAAAATTATAAATATATTTATCAACAATTGAAATAAATATATTTTTTTTCATATATAATATTATAACTATCTATTATAAGTGCGTCGTTTACAAAATAAGGAGCTCATCTACACAAGTATCATTGTAATATGGGAAAATACTATTATATATGCACTGAAGTACTTCATATTAATAGTTTGTCCTCTCACAAATATAAAAATTGAGCACAATAAATATCTTGTATTTTAATATGACATGTAAAATATCATCAAAAAAATTACAATAATTTAAAGTTGATTATAAGTTGTATTTTAAATAATAATGTGTTGTTTTCATACAATTAAATAGTATTTTTGTGTTCAACTATTGTGTAGTTTGTGTTGGATATAAAGTTTAAATTTAATGAGATTTATGGTTACCAAAAGATATTGAGATCATTTAGGTTGCATATATGTTATATTTTAAATAAGAATATGGTATTGTCCTAACAGAAAATGATTTTCTTTTGCTTTAAAACTATTATGGATTCCACGATTACGTTTTGGTTCAATGTTTAAAATTTTATTTTTAGAACACTTCTCACTAAATGTGTTGATGTGGCGAGTTACATGATGAGTCACACCTCCAAACCTTAGTTGAAGATAGTTAAGAGATTATTTAAGATTTCTAAAAAAATGGAGGCTCTACAAAATTCCATATAGCTGCTACATGCTCACAAAGTTAGACCACAATACTATGAATCCCTCTCTCATAGCCAGTTTTATATAAAATTTAAAAATTTGAACAATAAGTCTATAGTTTATAATTACTATTTTTATTTCATAATTTTAGTTCTCTATATTTTATTTGTTTTATGATGGAAACAATAAGGACATGAATAAAATTATTTTAAAAATTTTATTACAATTTTAATGCATTGAATTCTTATAATAAAATTTCAACTATATCAATAATGCAAGTCTTATTCAAATATTAATTTTAGGCTCGATTTCAACTCTATCAATATTTGGCTGTTTGAGTGACATTAAATACTATTATAGCAATCACAATAGTCATTTTGTATTGTGAGGTGGCACCATAAGTTAATAAGAAAATTAATTATGCATTCAATAATATCATGTTCTCTTGAATTTTAAATAAAAACGAATGCATGGTATAGAGGTAAGTAGGGTGAAATAGGATCATATGGTGCAGAGGAGATAAGGGTGTGCATGGTGAAATGAAAGGGAATAGAGGTAAGTAGGGTGAAATACTATCATATGATAGGATGATATGGGAAAGATACAAGGGAATGCATGGGAAACTAGGAAGGGATAGAGGTGAGTAGGGTGAACTAGGACTAGGCAATGGTTGGGAAGAGGAAAGGTGAGAAGAGGGGAACTAGGAGGGAAAAAATTAGCCATAGAAGGGGTGGGGATGGAATCATTGGGATCTAATTGTTTGGAAAATTCAAAAGTGGGGTTAGTAAAATGATAAGTTCATGAAAATGGGAGAGAAAAATGGGGTCAAAACTAGCCACTTTTTTCTTTCTAAAATCAATTAAATCTAAACTTGCACAAGTAATTTGAGATGTGTACGCTCAAAAGTTGAAGATATGATAAGAACAAGTATTGTATTACTCTAAATCTAGTTTCTAAAATACTAAATAATTTTAAAAATATTTAAGGTTAAGGAGGTGAAAAATAGAGCACACACAAAAGTGTTCCTATTTTTATTGCTAAAATATAACATAGTTTTATTGTGTTACCACCTATTTTTTTAATACATTACGTATTTTTATGAACTAAACAATGCAAATGTAGTCAAGAGTTCATATTCCAAGTTTTGTACTTTTTATATTTTTTTAGTAAATATTTTTTTTTTAATGATTTTTTTAAAGTGAATGGATTGTAAAATTTAAATCATTGAGCATGCATGTCATGTGACTACATAAAAATTTAAAAAGTATTTTTTTATTGTAGCATCCATATAATGAACTATAAAAGAATCCTATATATATATTTTTTCTAAATTTTGGATAAGTGGGTCAAAAGTTATGAAAAAACCAATACATATGTATTGGAGGAATATGAAGAATCACTTAAAATAAAAAAAATAAAAAAATTAACTTATTTATAATATTATAAAAACTATACGTGTAGAAATCTAAGAATTAGCTCTTCATTTTAGTGGTCATTTCTTAAAAAAATATTGTCAAAAAATGTAAAACCTGATGAGGTTGAAGTTTAAATTTAGATTGTTTTAGATTAAAAAAATAAATTTAGGATCCATTAAATATTTCCAACACTTAGGCTTGGAAATCCAAGCCTAAATCAGTAATAATCATAAAATATTGAATTTGAAGAATTAAAATATGTACACATTAGAACACACACATGTTATGTATTTGATAACATAAATGCATTTTCTAAAAATATCAAGGTTGGCCACAAAATTGTCTCCCATTTCCATAAATTTAACCATGAGATAGTATTCAAGGTAAAAAGGATAATAATTGAAAATAGTAGCAAAGGTAGGACAATAAGTAAACTAATTTAGTAAGGAATATGAGGGAAGGGATGATTACTGGTGATAAAGAAAATATAGGATGTAGTTAAGGATATGTAGGTAGGAATCTAAGAAGGATGAAAACTAATGCAGGTGTAATAATCTTAAATTTAATGCATGAAGATTCCTAAAGTCTATTACAAAATGGTAAAGGGAAAATGAAGAGGGATATAGAAAGGGACTAGTGGGTTCACTTTAACTGAAATCGCTCTTTATTTTAAATTTAAATGATAATGTATTAGGATACATCAAACTCACCAAAATGTGAGTAAAAAGAGATGAAACCTTTTTGGATGCTTCTCTTTTAAAATGAAAGTGGTGTGTAACTAAATATAATAAGTATAAATTAAGGTTATTTTAAAGTAACTACATATAAGCTTATGAAAATCGAGAAATCTAAGGTTATATCCAGTTTTCCAAAATTAATTATTAAACTAATGAGATGAAAAATCTATGTCAAATTTGAATATTAAATTACTATAAAAAAATGAAAGGAACCCTTAATTTTAAACTATGATAATGTTATACTAGAATATAAAATATAGAAAATATGGGTTTCAAATCACATATATTAAAGTTGGATAACTATGAAAGTTATTGGAGACTAGATTCTATAACTATAATTATAATTTTGAAGCACTAGGAGGAAACACCAATGCTGGTAGATACCAAAACAACTAGTAGGAAGGCCAAGTCAATGAAAAGGAAATGATGAAAGTATCATGGGAAAATGAAACAAGTTCATTTGGAAAATGAGTTGTTTGGGACTTAAGATTGAATAGACCATTTATAGACACCAAAAGGAAGGTACTCCATTGTTTGTATATTTGAACCTATAAGCTAGACTTATAAATCCACTATATTAATATAACCATAAATTATTTCATTTTTATTTCACCTTGAATAAATAATTTATTTTAGAGAATGAATGACCTTAAGGAGGTGTCAAGGATGTCTAGATATTTGTCTTTTACTAAATTAGGAGTCTAAAATGACAATTTAGATCTAGTATGACAATTATGCCATATTTTGGAGACCAATTAAGCCAACAAAGTCCTCTTAGGTGACTAATTCCTTGATATATCTAAACCTAAAAAAAATTATACACCTTGATAAGCTAATTTTATTGGTATTTTTATTGTTAAATGATCATAATCCTCACTATTCTCATTTTAAGCATCATAGTAGACTATATTATTATTGATTTTAATCATAATAGCTTTTTGATTGGCACTGATTAGTGGTATAAATAAAAGATAGGAAAAAAGTAACAAATACCCAATTTAAAACATATTCATGGTAATGCTAGATCTAAGCATGAAACCTTAATGTACTGGTTGAGGGTGAGTAAGGTGGGTGAAAAGGATACCATAATAAATCACACAAACCCTAATATAAAAATTTATATCAATAAGGTCAAATGGTGCATAAATGAAGTGTAGATCTAAAAATAAGATGTAGTATCAAAACAAATGCATAATTAAAAACACTAGTATAGTGTAAAACCCTAACTAGAAGGTTGGCATGTGTAGGATTGGTCACATTCACCAAAATGAAAAGGAAACTAATGTTTCCTTGGGGTTAATCTATGATGATCTAATAAAAATGCATACATGTAGGCATAATCAATGTATATTAAAATAAATCAACATGGAGATAACAAATTTGAATAATCCAATACTAATATTTTTAATTGGATGTGGAGGAGCGTGATACTTATCTCAATAACTAAAGAATAATACAAAATAGATAACATATATAATTTTCTAGATATCAAAACTAAAAATAGTGCATCTACATCAATGAGCTACATGTAATTTTATACAAAACTTAGCTTTATTAGGGGAATATTTTATATATTTTAGATAACTTCACATTCATGGATCTATACTTATTCTCTAGGTTTTTCCTAGTAATTAGTAGTGTTCTACATTACAATTTTTCTTGATATGTGACTTTTCTCTACTTTATTTAAATTCTTTGGGACTATTAGTTTCTAAAAATATGATAAATAATATTTTTCTACATCACAAAAATATTTTACTGTCATGTCCCCGAAATAGCATAACTATAAAGACCAAGTGTTTAAATACAAATAAATTAATAAATAAAATAAATAGCAATATTAATATTAAAATATAAAATAAATGTGTATCATATCAATATAAAAATATATAAATATGAAATAACAAATATAATAATTTAATATATAGGCAAATTATTGTTATTACATTCTATTATTAAATAACTTAATATCAAAAATAATAATAATAAATAAATATTATAATCATTACACATCAAAAATTGTAATACATTAGAATAAAATAATAAATAATAAGATATTAGCAAATTGTTTTATTATTATACTTTAATGTTAAAATATGTTCAATAAAACATCAAAATAAAATAATAAAATAAATAGAAATCTGAAATATCATAATTATAGTAATAATATATTATTTTAAAATAGATATTATTGTGATAATAAAGGCAGCAATTAAATCTAACAAAGATATGTATTTTATGAAAAAGTCACCTCTTTCACCAAACAATACATTCCCCCCATGAGTCACCTATCGTGAATGGTATAAATAGAAGGAAGGAAAATAAGGAAGGGAGGGAAAACATTCAGAAATACAATTTGCAATTTAGAACAACAGCAACAATGATTGTTATACATTGTAATATAGTCATTTAATATATATATATATATATATATATATATATATATATAATTTAATAGGCATACAAGTATATATGCATAGATATAGATAAATTTTCTAATGAATAATATTCAATAAATAAAGAATATATATGAATAAGGAAGGAATAATTATATGAATACAAATGGATATAAGTAAAAGAATAATTATATATATGTATATAAAGTATATATATATATATATAAATACATATATATGATTATGCAATAATGATACTTATAAGTAATGATGACTCTTTAATATAAACATGAGTAGATTATGTATATTTATGAATTGTCCTCATCCTATGATCAATTTAGTATAAGGTTGAAGGAGGCGAGTAAGGAAACATGGAGAGATATAGCAACTCAGGTGATGTACTCACTTAGCAATAATATTTAGCATATTTTGAATATAAGAAATAAATATAGCTAGTCTGATTATTGGCGTAATGCTTTCTTTAATATTATCATGATGATAATGATGTTGATATTGACTTCAAGAATCAGTAATAAAAGCAAATGTATTTGATTGCTAAAAGATTGTCTTCCTTGTGTTTGCAAGCTTATTGGGAGGAAGGGTGTGAGGGAAGTGGTGCCTAAAAACCCCACTTAAGTCCGCCCGTAGAACCCAAGGCAGGGATGGGCCCTAGAGGGGTGGAAATTCTACTCATAGTCCGCCCAATCTCAAGGCCTAGGTGGGCCATGGAGGGGTGGGGGTTCCACTCATAGTCTGCTACGACCCTGGAGGGGTGGTAGGCTCGGGCCACTTATCAGTTCCCCCGACTATCCCCAATAAGTCAAGTGTCTTTTGAGGGGTTGAAATGGGTAGAGAAAGCAGGTACCAGTGTTTCCACTAAGCACGCCACTCCGAGTATGAAATGGTCTTAGTTTGGATGTTTAACTTGGAGCCAGGGGGTGGGTTGTCCAGAGGGGATGTTTGTGCCCTTGGGCTTAGATGGATAGCTTCGGGAGGATCTACCCATGCCACTCCTCTTATGTCTTCATTATTACTTTTTGATTATGCTTATATTTAGATATCTAGATATTAATGCTAACAGATTTGTTGTTAATATGGTGAATACAGGATTCTTATCTAGGGTTATTGCATTAAGAGAACATTCATTTGGAAAAGAAGAATTCTTAAACCTAATCAACAGATGAACTCTAGGGAAAATCGGGTAAGGGACATTACATTTACCTAGATCAATTTCCTAAAATTGAACAATATTAAAAATAAAGCAAGTTCCTAACTATACATATTCTCCTACTCTCGTTGCGAACTCAAAATAATCATCACGTGGAGGTGGAGGTGAAGGTTGTTTTTATCAATGTTAAGTATGCCATTAGCAAAGGTTACTCCAAGTTATGGGTGGAAGGAGATTCCATGAATATTATTAATTATTTGTGTGGCACTCACTCTCTGAGTTGGAGTGTTGATCAACTCATTAGGGATACTATAATGATTCTGCAATCTTGTGATGATACTCATATCTCTCATGTTTATCGAGAAAGGTAACTCGTTGGCTAATTTTTTTCCAACGAGGCTTTCAGGCTTAATGAATTTTATTTGTTGGAGGAGGGTGTGATCCTCCCAAAGGAAGCTAGGAGTTTATTGAGGAATGATGGTGTAGGCTGAAGTGTTGCGACATTTATGGCATGGTACTTGCCTCCATTTCGCACGCTTTGTGGGTGTCTTGTTGATTTTTGGCCTTCATTCATGTGATATTTGCCTGGTTTTTGTGATTCATGTGTTGATTGACATGGGTGGTGAAAGGAGATGAATCAAACCACATTCCTATGGGGACATTTGGCGTAAGGAGAAACTCTGGTCTATCCTGCACCATGGGAATTTTACTTCATTCTTGGAGAGATTACATGGGCATGATCTTAATACCTCAACATAATTTGTTTCATTCTGGCACAATCAGAAGGTTAGGGTTAAAAGCTTGGAAGTGGAGGTGAATGAGGATTTGGTTGCCATGGTTACTGGATTTCTGACAATTGGTAGGAAATTCTTCAAGGATAAAAAGAGCAACGAAGATGCGATGACTAAGTTTTTTAAAGATGATGTTTAATCAAGCTGGAGAGTTGGGGTTATGAGAGAACTTCCTTGAAGAAGATTTGGGTGAGCATTGTCGAGGTTCTAATGCGGTATGTGACCTTGAAAGGGAGATTTAAGGCCATTCTTGGTCATCATTTTACTCTCCTCCATCATTTTAGCCATGGTCTATTCATTTCTTTCTATTATATTCTATGGAGGTTTTGATGCATGCACACCTTAAAAATAGAAAGGCCCTTGTCCTCCATGAATGGCTAATTTTATTGATTATCAAACATATTAAGACTCTTCTCCCTACTCCTACCATCAAGGGTAAGGAGAAGTGTTTAACTGATGAGTCTGGTTCGTCAAGGGAGGAGTCCTCTTCAGAGGAGAAGGAATGGAATGAAAATGAGGAGGATATTTTTCTTGTTGCTATGGCTACGTCTTCGAAGAAAATGAAGGTGGGTGGTGCTAAGAGTAACAAGATAGCGAAAAGGCTTGCCCTTGCTAGGAGTGATGACATGGATGTGGGCTTAGATGATCCCTCTCCCATGTCTATGGAAGTGGCTTATGGTAAAGATGTTGTTGGTGTTGGTGGTGAGGTGGGTGCTACTGACAAACTAAGGCTTTCGACACGTATTACTAATCTAAAGAGTAAGGCCCTGGATTTTATGACTAAGGACCCTGAGCAAGCTGGTGAGGACAAGAATGTTGGTGATAAGATAGTGACCATTGTGGATTCCCCTCTGTAGGATTTGCCTAAGGAGGAGGGGGATAAAGAGAAAAGGTGTCAGGAGGAGGAGGACACAAAAAAGCAAGAAGCTAATCAGGAGCCTTGGAAGGTGGATCCTCTTTCAGAGGACTTTTCTTATCTTGATGATGATGAGAACTCCATGTTTAATCTATTGGACATGGACATAGCTGGGGCCATGGGTACCTTTAAGTTAGAAAAATGGTCTTTGTAGGAATTCAATAAGATTAACATTAAAATTAGAGGTTTAAAGGAAAATCTTAAGAATGTTCCAAAAGGTGTAGTGTTGGACATCCTTATTGATAGAATGGTGGACCTTGAAGAGTCCTATCATGAATTTAAGTCTCTGTGTGAAGAAATATTATTTGCTCTAGAATCCAAAGTGTAAGGAATAAATGTGTATATCAAAAAAATTTTGCAGGCTTGTCATATTTCTATAAAGAATAGTGTGGAGTCTTTAGAAATCTTGTTAAGGAAAATCAGCGAACTTAGAGAAGATCAGGTTTACTTCTTTGAGCTTATGGAGATAGCATGTGCAGAAAAGGGAAAAGGTAAAAAGACTCCTAAGGATGATGATAAAAGTCCTGTGATTAGAGGATTAGTTGAGTGGAAGAAAAATTTTGATGGTGAGAAAAAGGAACTATTGGATATGGTTGAAAAACATAAGAACTAGCAAATGGAGATGGCCAATACTCTTAGTGGCCTGAATTATTATTTTCTTTGTTGCTTTCTATTTTGTGTTGGGTGTAGTTTGTTAGGTTTAGTTTTGTTGTTTTTTGGTTGTTGGGTGTTCTTGGTTGTTTCTAGTTTTATCTTTGATCAGCACCCACCGTGTGGCATATTTTGGCTATTGGCTTATTGGTAGTGGTTTGTTCTAATTATCCTCTTGGACAACATTTTGTATCTTTTGTTGTAAAGGGTTTCGAGGTCCCTTCAAAACCAAATTTTCCCCTCTTAATCAAAACTGTACATATTCTCCTCTTTTTATTTCATCAAATTGAAATGCATCATTATTCATTTCTCTAACTCTCTTTGTAATGAATGAAAAATAGATCATAGTTGATTATTAATGAATAAATTGAATTCCTTTCAATACTAGCATCTAACATCAAATTATTTCCAAAGAGTGTTTAGTTACTTCATGGTAGAAGGGTAAGGGCATGTCAATTAGCTAAATCCTTTCTAATTGTGCAGAAAAGGGAAAAGGTAAGAAGACTCCTAAGGATGATTATAAAAGACCTGTGATTAGAGGATTAGTTGAGTGGAAGAAAAATTTTGATGTTGAGAAAAAGGAACTGTTGGATATGCTTGAAAAACATAAGAACTAGCAGATGGAGATGGCCAATACTCTTAGTGGCCTGAATTATTATTTTCTTTGTTGCTTTCTATTTTGTGTTGGGTGTAGTTTATTAGGTTTAGTTTTGTTGTTTTTTGGTTGTTGGGTGTTCTTGGTTGTTTCTAGTTATATCTTTGATCAGCACACGCCGTGTGGCATATTTTGGCTATTGGCTTATTGGTGGTGGTTTGTTCTAATTATCCTCTTGGACAACATTTTGTATCTTTTGTTGTAAAGGGTTTCGGGGTCCCTTCAAAACCAAAATTTCCCCTCTTAATCAAAACTGTACATATTCTCCTCTTTTTATTTCATCAAATTGAAATGCATCATTATTCATTTCTCTAACTCTCTTTGTAATGAATGAAAAATAGATCATAGTTGATTATTAATGAATAAATTGAATTCCTTTCAATACTAGCATCTAACATCAAATTATTTCCAAAGAGTGTTTAGTTACTTCATGGTAGAAGGGTAAGGGCATGTCAATTAGCTAAATCCTTTCTAATTGTGCAGAAAAGGGAAAAGGTAAGAAGACTCCTAAGGATGATGATAAAAGACCTGTGATTAGAGGATTAGTTGAGTGGAAGAAAAATTTTGATGTTGAGAAAAAGGAACTATTGGATATGGTTGAAAAACATAAGAACTAGCAGATAGAGATGGCCAATACTCTTAGTGGCCTGAATTATTATTTTCTTTGTTGCTTTCTATTTTGTGTTGGGTGTAGTTTATTAGGTTTAGTTTTGTTGTTTTTTGGTTGTTGGGTGTTGTCGGTTGTTTCTAGTTTTATCTTTGATCAGCACCCGCCGTGTGGCATATTTTGGCTATTGGCTTATTGGTGGTGGTTTGTTCTAATTATCCTCTTGGACAACATTTTGTATCTTTTGTTGTAAAGGGTTTCGGGGTCCCTTCAAAACCAAAATTTCCCCTCTTAATCAAAACTGTACATATTCTCCTCTTTTTATTTCATCAAATTGAAATGCATCATTATTCATTTCTCTAACTCTCTTTGTAATGAATGAAAAATAGATCATAGTTGATTATTAATGAATAAATTGAATTCCTTTCAATACTAGCATCTAACATCAAATTATTTCCAAAGAGTGTTTAGTTACTTCATGGTAGAAGGGTAAGGGCATGTCAATTAGCTAAATTTAAATTTTAAAATTTAAATTAGAAAGGAACAAGTCTTCAACTATGGGGTCATGGATATGTATTTGATTTAGAATACAATACCAATCAAATCTAGGCGTAAAATACCTACATAGAGGTAGGTGCATAACTATGTGCAATAAATAGATAGATACGATAAATATATGTGTGTGTATAGATAGAGAGAGGGTATAAGTGTATAGGAATATGTATGTAAATAAGTAAAAGTATTAGAGGAATGAGCATAAATTCATACTAATTGAAATTGTTTGTCACTATATACATATTTAAATATATTTACCTAAAAAATAAATGAAAAATGACATAATCATACAAATTTCACCATTTTACTATTATGGGATGATTTAATATTTTTTTAATCAAACATCTAAAGTACAATAAATTCAATTTTCATATAATTTCAAACATACATGAGAGATAAATCATTATATGATTACTAGGGAAATATCTGATAATTAAGACAATTAATTAGCAAGAGTACTAGCTTGAATATAGAACAAATTATTAGAATAATTCACAATATAAAATTCATATTTTACATCTAGTTGCACTTCCATTAGGGGGAAAGATACAAAGTAAACGCCAAAAGAATAATGAAACTCTATTATCAACATCCTATTTGCACAAGAATTTTGATAGCATAACCTTATTTTGCATCCAATTCGCCCCTCTTGAAAATGACTTGAGAAATGGAAAATTTGTAGATTTGTTGAGGATAAATATAGGGTTGACAATGACTAAGAATGGATGTTTAGGCTAAATGAGAAGAACTTTGAATTCAAATTTGAGAGTGAGGAAAAATTAAATGCTAGTAGTTGGTGTATGGGGGGTTGGGATTTTTGGATTAAGTAAATGATTGAGATTGAATGTAATTTTTTGATAATCCAAGGGTATCCCCATGACCCAACCCAATGATTTTCAATTGACCTTGCCTTGAGCTTACTTTTTTGTCAAGTTTTGGGATACATAAGAGATTTCAATAGAAGGTAGTTAGAAACGGGTGGCTAGGATATAGGATCAATTCCATTTAATATTTTAAAATTTAATTTAATTTATTTTTTAATTATGAACGAGAGATGGTTGTCCAAATAGTGGGGGATTAGATTAGGATTTCAGATTTTAAGCTATTTCATCAAATAATTAGATTATTTAATTGATTACTAGAGAGAGACATAAAAAAATATTTTAATTATATAAATATGATTTATTTATCTAATTTTATGATGGAGAGAATATTAGAGGTTAATTTTTTATTAATTAATTAAATATAATATATCAAATTAATTAATACAAAAAGGGATGCAAGTGTGCTTATGTCAAGATTAATATAGTGATAAAAGCATTGATGTTAGATGTGTTAAATTAGGATGCAGTTAATTTTATCTGTAAAATAACTATGATCAAATATTATGATAAAAATAAGATATTTAATATGAAACATATAAATTATAATAACATAAAATATTCTATTATAATAAATTTATGCTTGATATAAATAAAAATATTATTTTTAAAATAAATTATTAATTGTATTAATTTTTTTAAAGAATGATAAATGTATTATTTTAACATTGAAATTTAATCTTGTATCTAATTTTCAGAATAAAAAATTATAACGCTAAAAACCACAAACACCAATAATTAAAAAAAAAATCTTCATTCATCACATAAGTAATTAATACATCGTATACATAGTAATTAATATGAATATAATTATTAACAAAATGTAGTCAATATAACTTGATTTACATACACATGTAATTATTAACAACCTTTGGTGAAGTAACATCAAAATTACATCACACCGACAAGATAGTTTATTCTGACCAAAAGTAAACCAAAATTTCATTAACTAAAAGAGGATTCCCTATATTGCGCTCTTATTCACAAAAGACAAACTAGCAAGTTGGAACCTACAGCCTTTTCTGACTTGACTTTATTTGTTCTAAGATTCGGAATGGCAGGAAGCGCCATGGTACAGAGTTTGAGTTTTATTAGGAACCAAATTCTTGATCTACAAGAGGCTGAAGTCGCATATTATCAATTTAACCTGGATTGAGATTGCTTTGGGAGCAATGGATGCAGATGGAAGTGGTGCGAGAATGAAAGTGGTGGTGGTGCCACTCCCCGCACAGGGACACCTCAATCAGCTCCTTCATTTTTCCAGAGTTATCGCCGAACGAGGAGCAAGCGTATCGTTCGTGGCAACCTCCACCCATATTCACCAAGTACGCCGCCGTGTTGAGGGATGGGAGCTTCACAACTTCGATATTCGTTTCGAGGAATTGCCCATGCCTCATCTCTCTGGTGGAGACCTCGATGCTCAAACTACTCATATGTTTCCACTTCATTTGATTCCTCTGTTTGAAGCAGGAGAGGACCAGCTAGGGTCTCATTTTGATCAGCTACTGCACACTATCTGCTCTGAGAACAGTAATAGAGTGGTTATAGTCTACGATGCGATTATGGGATGGATTCAGACTGTGGCCACCAAATATTCAATCCCTACCTATGCTTTCAGACCCTCTGGTGCTTATTATAGCCTGTGGATAAAGCGGGTATTTAATGAGACATGGGGTTTGTCCCCTGTTAACATATCATTGAAGCGTTGCTTTCCCGAAAGATTGTTAAAATATTCTAGGCGCCAAAGGTCTCTGTTAGGGCTTGCTAAGGGATATATCATAAACACCTTCAGCGCACTGGAATCAAAATTCATTCACCAGGGAAGAGAGGAATTAGTCTACGGTGGGAAGCCTGTGTGGACTGTGGGTCCTCTTCTTCCGCAGGCCTTCTTCAATGACGAACAGCGGCTGCGATTGCAGGCGGACACAGAGTGCATGAGATGGTTGGATACACAGGCTCCGGCGTCCGTTCTCTACGTTTCATTCGGCAGTATATCTTCTCTTTCGGCAACACAAATCCGAGAACTGGCCGACGGATTGGAACGCAGCGGGTAACCATTCTTGTGGGTGCTCAGGATTTCCGACGGAGCCCATTTCTCGACAGAAGCGCAGTTCGATTCGGCTTGCAAGTTTTTGCAACAAGGGTACGAGAGGCGTTTAGAAGGACGGGGTTTTATTGCGAGGAATTGGGCGCCTCAGCTTGACATCCTATTTCACAAGTCGACGGGTGGGTTTCTAACGCACTGTGGGTGGAATTCGACAGTGGAGAGCATCAGCGCCGGAGTGGGCATGCTGGCCTGGCCTCTGCATACCGATCAGTTTGCCAATTCGGCTCTGATAACACGAGAGTTGAAAGCCGGCGTGGAAGTGAAAGAATGGGGAAATGCAGAGGAAAATGAGTTGGTGAGTGCGGAGGAGGTTGGGAAAGCAGTGAAACGGTTGATGACAAGTGAGGAGGGTATGCAAGTGAAAAAGAGGGCGCAGGAATTGAGAGGCTCGGCTCGGAAGGGCGTAGGCGATGGAGGGTCTTCGTGGAAGGATATGGATTCTCTTCTCCATCACTTTTCTCAATCATTTTCGGTTTAGATCAAGCGGCCCAGCCTGCTCAGGAGACCGTCGGTGCGGTCGTTTCAACTGTGGTAAAAAATCGGCACTCAAAAATTCTCACCATGGAGCGGTCATGGGAAAAAGGTATGAGAAGATATTTGTTATGTAGAATATTAGTGGCAATGGGAATTACACGTGTTTGCGGTCTTTATAAAAATAATATGTATGTTTTATTTAAGGATTAATAGTTGGACATAATTTCTTATTGATATAGTACTTGTGATCATAGGATTTAGTCTTGTAATATATTTATACTATATATTGTCAATAATTAGTTCACATGTAAATTAACAAATAACAAAATGTTGGCCACAACAGATCTCAGATCTTTAGTTGAACACATGAGAATCTATGAATAGGGTCTAAAAACAAAAAATATATTCATTAGCAAGTGAAATAAATACTTTTGTGTTTCATATAAAATATTATAACTATCTAATATAAATGTGTTATTAAAAAAAAAATGGTGCTCAACTACACAAGTATTGTTCTGCGAAAAAACATCAATAGTTGGGTTGAATTTTATTATTGATATAGTATTTGTGGTTATAGGATTTAGTCTTGCAATATATTAATACTATATATTATCAATAACTAGTTCACATATAAATCAACAAATAATCAAATGTTGATCAAAATGGATCCTTACATGAACAAAGGAGACCCTATGAATGTCATATAAAAAAATATAAATATATTCATTAGCAAATGAAGTAAATACTTTTTTGTTTCATATAAAATATCATAACTATCTCATATAAGTGAGTTAGTTATAAAATAAGGTGTTCAACTACACAAGTATTATTGTTATGTGGAAAAATACTAATTTTATGTGTACAACTATTGGGGTGGCAATATATATGCTTTGGAGTAGTTCATATGAATAGTTTGTGCTATCACAAATATTAAAAAATGAGCACAATAAATACCTTGTATTTTAGCATGAAACATGAAATGTCAACAAAACATTTTATGATCATTTAAAGTTGATAATAACTTGTGTTTTAAATAATCATGTGGTTTTTTCAACAATGAATAATATTTTTGTGTTCAAATATTTGGTCATTTGTATTGGATATAAAGGTTAGAGATAAAAGATTATGTTTATCAAAAGACATTGGGATCATTTAGGTTGCATATAAGTTATATTTTAAATAAGAATAAATATTGTTTTAATAGCAAATGATTTTTTTTTTCAGCTATTAGGGATTCTATGATTAAGTTTGGTTCCAATCTTAATTTTTTTTTTTTACAACACTTTTCACTAGATGTGTTGATGTGATGAACCACACTTCCAAACTTTAGTTGTAGATAGTAAGAGGTCATTTCACATTTCTAAAAAAATGGAGGTCCTACAAAATTCCATCTAACCACTAAATACATACAATGTTTTCCCACATGACTAATGACTCCTCTCCCCTAGCCAATCATTACATAGAATTTGAAAATTTGAAAAATAATTATGTAGTCGATAATTAATATTTTTATTTAATAACTTAAAACATGTTATTTATATATTTTTCATTCAATTTATTGTTGAGAACAATAAGTGCATAATTGAAATTATTATTTAAAATTTATTACATTTTTTATAATAAAATTTCAACTATGTCAATGATGTATTTCTTATTCAAATATTTATTTGAGGCTCAAATTTTTATTCTATCAATGTTTTAGTTTCAATGACATACAATATTATTATAACAACAACAACAACAACAATAATAATTTTATTTTGTGAGGTGGCATGGTAAATTAATATGAAAATTAATTATGCCTTCAATGAAATCCTCTTTTATAAAATAGTATTGTTGACTATTAAATTATTATTTAAAAAAAAAAAAACAAATGCTTAAATTATGCACTAAATACATTTAAGTATATGCTTAGAAAAAAGGATTCACTTACTAAATAGTGCTATATTATCTAATATCATTTTATTTGGGTGCAAAAAAACTAGCAAGAATTTAAATCATATTTAATTAATGACTCATATTTATTACTGTAGTGTCAAAAAAAGGTCCTTTGACATTTTTGCACACGTTTGGGTCCTCCTTGCAGATTTTTTTCTAATGTTTCCTTGATTTAGTGTTGTAATGTGGATAACACATTCACATTAGGTCATGGGCCCTTGTGAACTAATTTATTTTAACGGTACCTTACAAAGTGTTGTAACACACTTTCACACTTTTTAGGGTTTTATCAATTAACTAAGCATAAAGAATAAAATTTCAATCATAATCAATCTCAATCTTGCCTTATTTGGAGTGTTGTAAAGTGTTGTAACATACTTTCACATTCCTCTAGGCTTGTCATTAATAATTGGGCTTTTCTATGCTTTATTTGGCCCTATTTTGCAATCACAAGCCTCATTTATTACATTTTTTCAAGGATAATCCTGAGATCAATTAATAACCAATCATAATTCAGGTGTTCTTGGCTTGTGTAGCCTATATTTAGTGTTTGGGACTCATTCATCACCTTGGATGAATGAATCCTGCCTAGGTCTTTTTGGCCCCGATGCAGGTTTCACACATTTCTAGACACTTTTTATTTTTGGTCACATACATTATTTGTGATGAGGCTCATTCACCACCTTGGGTGAATGAGTCTTATGTGACCAAACTTCAATTTTAAATCAAATTTTCAATGGGATATTACTCTCCTAGATCTAATCTCGGCTTGTAGTGTTGTAATTTTGGGAATTATTGTATAATTAAGTATAAATACAAGGTTCTTTCACTAATTTTCACCTAAGACTTTTGTGAGAGAATCCTTATAAAAAATTGAGTTCACAAGAGCATTTGAGCAAGAGTATTCAAGGCATTTAAGTGCAGATTATCAAGCATTCAGGAGCATTCTTCAAGCATCCATCATCATGTCAAATATTAAATTCTTCATGTTTGTTGTTGTGCTAACAATTGAGATGTAGAGTTCATGATTCAAGCAAGCATTACATTGAATATCTATCAACATCAAGTAAGAGTCAAGAACCACATCCATTGCAGCCATTTCAAGAATAATTGCAACACCTTATTGCCAGGGTTTGGTGAGTTGCAACATTACCTTTTCTTCATTCATCATTCTCCCTTTACATTTTCTTTCATTTCAAGGTTTAATTACCAACAAGGGGTTTGACCAAGGAAAACCCCTATTCTCTAACCCCACAACATTTTTCCCTCTTCTCGTGTGTGATTTGCAGGTCTAGGTTGCAAATTTATCAAGAATATAAGTTGGAGAAAATTTGTCAAGTCTCTAAAGTTGTCAAAGTTGTCATTCAACCTTGGAGAAGCGTGGAGAAGACCTACAAGTGGTATTTTGTAGATTTGAATCCATAAACTAGTCAAAAAGAGCATACTAGACCAAGAGGCACAAAATCGACTTCATAACTTTTAGAAAAGTAGAAGTGGACTAATTTGCCACTATTGGTGAATGAGTCCCACTATATAGGCCTGAACAGTATTTTTGTAGATTTAGATACCTTTTTAGCTAAAACCTATTTCTGCATATTTTCCTAGAAATTGGACTGATTCGCCAAGCTTGGTGAATGAGTCCTAGTCAACAGAAATAGTATATTTTTTAGTGATCCAGGTCTCCATTCTGCCTTCTTCAGTATCTGAAGTGCACATATTTCAATCTCATAGCTTCTTATTACATTTTACTTATCTTTCTAGGTCATTTTGCATATCTCGCTATATTTTCAAACATCTTCTTTTCCATGTTTAAACTTGGTGGTGAAACCCTAATTTGACATCATTCACTTCACTAGAACATTCCCTTTACCAGATTTCAATATCCTTTGCATTGAAATCTCAAGGGTTTGTTCTTGAATGAAAAGAGCACAAAAATTGATCTCTCTCATTTTAGGTCTAAAACCTTAGAAGCCAAAGAGGGAGGTCACCATTTTATTCTTTTCATTTTGGTGAACTTGCATTTAGAGCATCATAATTCTAATTTGGAGTGCATTTACATCCTAGATTTAGCTTGCATTAACATTGCATTAAAATTGCATTAGGTCTTGCATTAGTTAATTTTCATTCCAGGGTTTTAATTTTTACATTAGTGAAAAGCTCATTTAGCTTGCATTATTGTATTTAATTTCATTGAAAATTAGTAAAATTCTACATTTGCATCTTAGATTTGCACCAAAAACATAAAAAGCATAAAATTCAATTCAATTTTTTTGAAAATTTTCCAAAAAATTAGTACCTGGACTCATTCACCACCTTGGGAAAATCAGTCCTCTTGCATATTTTGCACTGCATTTTCTATCATTTATAGTTCTTTTTTGATTTTTTGTTCATTACTTTTGAATTTCAGTTTTACTTTCCAAAATTTTAGTTATAAGCATTTCATTCTTATTAGTTTACATTGCATTTGCACTCACCCCACATGTAGTAGCCTTGGCATGAGTGTTTGGTGTCCTATTTCTAATACTATAGTGAGAAGAAGTTTGAGAATCATGTCATCCTGTGATAGCACAATTGTTGTGGATCTTGGGTTATCTAAAGCTTCCACTCCTAGTATTGACACTAGTACACTAGGCATGGATAACACCCTTGGTAACTCTTTTCCTTCAAGTAGCATGCAATTTGAACCAAAGAATGATAAAATATTGTAAGAAAACCTAATCCACATTCATGAGGACCTAGTGAACTTACAACATCAAATTATCCTTGAAAACATTTCAACTACTGCGATTCCTATAATAGAAATCGTTCATCGTATGCTTGAAAGTGAAGATGGCATGGACCTTGTGAAGAGCATAGTGCAAATATTTGGAAATCATCTTCCCTCAACCACTAGTTGACCTTTACCCACAAACAATGCTCTAAGACAGGGAGGAATTCAAATTCCTCCTCCCACAACAATACCCTCAATCCCTACCTACACCCCTCCTCAAGTCACAACAATGCAACAAGTTAGTAATGTGATTCCTTCCCTTGGTATTCCAGCTAGCATCCCTAGTTCCCATGTGGCATCACATGTTATATCTCCTACTACTTTACCACCTATAAGCATTCCATTCACTTGTCCCACAAACACATACACTCCATCACCACTTTTACTTCCATCTCATAACACAAACAAGGACCCTCTCATAAATAAATTTTTCCAGACCATGTCATCCCTTCCAAAGAAATTTTCTACCATCAACCAAAATCAAAATGGCCCACCCACATATTATGTCAAAAGCAATCCATTATCCTTGGAGATATTACAAACACTGATACCACAAGGTGTAGAGGTGGCTAGATTTGAGAAATATGGAGGGAGGGAGATCCTTCTAACCATGTTAATTCCTACACTTCCCTATGTAGTGACTTTTTCCTTGATGATAAAATTTTGACAAAGCTCTTTCCTAGGACCTTAAAAGACACTGCCTTGGAATGGTTCTCTTCTTTACCGAATAACTTTGTGCCTATGTTCATCTTTCTAAGGTGAAGAAATATTTAATGTACCCTTCATATCATATCTTTCAATTTATTGTTTCAGGAGAGGATATTTAATATATGCGCTTCATTCACTTAGTCAACCTTCATGAGCTGATAAGCAAAAAATCATGCTACTATCTTTTGACCTGTACACCGATTGATGCAACAACACAAAACTTAATAATAAGATACCCCAGATGCTTAACAACCTTCCTCAACATCCACAACACAAAATGATAATCCAGTGAAGTATACAAATCGACAGACTTAACTTTAACCAAATACCCTATTCTCCACTCTTACTTTCGATAATACTATGTTCTTTACTCTTTCTGTCGGTATGGACAAACATTGAACTGGGGACCGGATTGATGACTTAGGTTGCCATCAATGACAAAACTAGAAGCCATATTCCAACAATCTCCCCCTTTGGCATTGATGGCAACACTTAGTGAAAAATGACTAAGTGTCAAAACCAATATAAGTACGCTGCCAAACTTCAAAACTTCAAAACATAGCTCCCCCTAAAATTGATAAGGCATTTTTCACTGCTCTCTCTCCCCCTTTAACATCAATGTAAATCATGTATTCAATCTCCCCCTTTGAAGTATGACCAAAAACTTGTTGATTCAAAATTGATTCAAAATTTGAAAAAGAACAATTGCTACTTGAGTCGGAAGATTATCTTGTGTTTTTCTTTCATCTCCGGAAGAAAATTCTTCCAAGCTTCTAATGTAATCCCACTGATTATGATCATGTTGTTGTTTTCATATTTCCAGTTGATAATCTTGATGAGGGATTCTGGAATTATGATTACCATCCTCTAATTTCTCTCATTTCCTCAAAATCTCAATTAACTGCTCCAGTCTGCATTCGGTTAAGTCCTTTACTTTCCAAAAAGTGTCCACAAGCTTGTTTCTGGTGGATTAAACTTTTGTATGCTTAGACTATAGCTCTTGAATCCTTTTCTTGATTGCACCATCCTGATCTTGAAACATATCAAAACTTTGTCCAATCCTATTTAACTTTGTTCCAATTTGCTCCAACTTTTCTTCGTATTTCCCAATTGCACGAGGCCAACGAATGCAATAGTTGTTGATGTTGTTTGTTATAATTATGCATTACCTCAACTCATTCATTTTCCTTTTCAACTTGGTAAGTGTAGCCTGAACTGCTCCTTCAAGTGTAGAATTATTCCTTCTTCTTTCTTGATTTGACACTTAGAGTCCATGATTTCCTTAATGCATTCAATCATCTCTTCAGGTAGAAAATTCTACAAACTCTCCAATTTGATATGATTGAGCACAAAGTAAGCACTTAGTGTGTTCAAAATCATATCGTGCTCATATGAGGGTTTGAAGGACCATATGCTTGCAATTTTTTGCATCCCATATTTTTCTTGAATAATCTACAATATCTTTGCCTTGGATAAATCACCTTCTTCTTCACTTCCTTCTACCTTTTCTTGATCTAGTTCAACTAATTCCAATTCTTCTCTTAGGGTGTCCTGATTTTCCTTATTTGATTCCTCATCTGGTATGTCCATAATTACCTATTCTTTTCCTTTTCCTTCAATTGATGGGGTCTTGCATGTCGGATGAGTGTAAATAATAGACTCTCTTGCTCTTTTCCTCTTTCTCTCCATCTCACTAGAAGAGGAGCCAACTTCAGGCGCCCTTACCGGAAGGGAAATGCAAATTGATCCAAACTTTTCTAGCAAACCTCTAAAGAAACTTGCATATTCTTGATCACAATTATCCAAATTGTTAGAGTGTTCATAAATATGCTTGCAAACTGGTTCATTCTCTTTCCATAGAATATTATTCTTTAGTAGCGGATAATTCAGAAAGTACATCACAAGACATGTAATCAAAGTGCCAAACCTAAAGGGATAACCTGTCTCCTTTGTTAATTGCATGTTCTCTATTAGTTGATCCTTTAGCAGTCTGCACAGGTCAAAGTCCTAATCTTCCATTATCATTTTGTGACAAATGTAAACTGCACCAGCTGAGGTTGCTCCTTCTCTGTTTCTGAAAAATATTTTATAGGATACTCCATGTGCAATGCACCTTGTTATAGGATCTCTGATTGTACAAATTATCAATTCCCTTTGGTTTGTAGTTACTCCAGTTAGGGTTTTGACTTCTTTGTTTCAGATCGACTTCTTTCTCGGTATATCCCCAATTTGGCATAATCCAATTAGGAATCCAATTACCTCTTTCAAAAGATGAAAGGGTTTGTCTAGAGTCATTATTCAATCTGTCCATAATACAACTAACACTTTCTACATTTTTGAAATAGGGGAATTTACTCCAAATGTCCAGACTTTTATGTTTCACATCTTCCAGCCATTTTAATTCATCAGACGACAATAGGTTTCTTACAACTCTAATCTTATCACTGCTAAACTCATCTAAATTCACAATTCATTTGATTTTTTCTAATTTTTGTATCGAACAAAGTTCTTCTACCGAGCACCAAATTAAATGGAAATTCCACAAAGGACTGAAATACCTGATGGAATTAGAGATTCATAGTCGAATTATCTTCACTCCTTCAAAATTCTACTACAAAGCACTCTCCTTCTTTTCTTTGATAAAGTGGAAAATGAGGGTTTCAATATGTATTTATGATAACTTCACACATCTAACTTTTAGTTGTAATAAATGTTTTTTCCCTAGGTGTTCTGGATACCCTTCTTTCTCAGACACCGAGAGAAGGATTTGTTTGCGGACCTTTAACTTCTCAAATTTTTGTACAAGTGATCTCCAATGTAGATTTAAACTATTAGAACAACCATTGACAATATCCTACATTCTGGTGTTAACTACTGACAAGGGGACAAAGGATTTTCTTGAAAAACTCCCCCTATGCCAATGGCTTGAAATCAATTTTCAAAGGAATTATCAGAAGCAGGTTCTGGTATAAATCTATCTCCTACATTAGAATCGTTCTTCCTTACCCATTTCTTCTTCATCTAATCTCTTATTTCATCCACAGTCACTTTTCCTTTTTCTTTATCATCTTTCTATGTATTTCTACCTTTGTATTCTAGAGCTCTTCTATCCATATTTCTGCAGAATCTTGCAATGTGACTATATTCATTGCAATTGTAGCACACGGTATTTCCTTGTCCAGACCAGTCATTCCATTGATTTCTTCTTGATTTGCATTGGTTAGCAATATTCCCAAATCTTCCATAGGTATAAAATTTAACCTTCCTTCTACTGAAAAAGTTGTTTGAAACACTTCTACATTCAATTGACTTATGACCAAACTTATTGCAACTAAAACATCGACTGAAGAATGATGGATTACTTGAATTCATTTTACGTCTACATTGAGTAGATATATGACCAAATTTGTTGCAAGAAAAACAGTATCCATTGAACTTTTGAGCATTAGGTTGTCTTATCGGATACCTTCCACCTCTGTTCATCTGATTTCTTTGCCTAATTTTTTTTTGTTCAGATCCAAAGCTCTCTCCTTTTTCATATCCAAGACCTTGCTTGTCTTTAGCATTATTTTTTCCCTCATTCATCTCATCAAGCTTAGCATAACTGATCTTAAACTTCTCCTTGTATTCATTTGCATTAGTAAGTTCATCCTTGATAATAACAATCTGTTTTTCAAGCTCTTCTTCATTAGTTCTGGATTATTGTAGTTCATTTTCTAACTGAATGAATTCTCCATTAATTCTTTTGCATTCATTAGATCTTTCTTTTAAGGACTGAGTAATATTCTCCTCATTCTTCTTTCTTTCTTAAATTTCTTTAGTTAGCTTCATCACTATAGATTTCATCTCATGTTTTAGGGTAGCATTATCTCTAGAAAGATTTATCGCATTCTTCAGTTATTTCCTTCAAGGTTTGATTCAGGTGAACATCATCCATGCTTTTTTTCTCTTTTTGCTTAATCTGATCATATAGATCCTTCCTTTTTTTCCTAGATTTAACAATCCGATCCTTTAATGTATGAATGAATTTATTAGCATCCTTAAGATTTTCTTTCAATTCTCAGACTTCTACTTTGGACTGATCAAGATCATCAAGCGCCACCAAAAGTTTGTTGTTGAAGACTACCAGAGTCCATTACATTCCAAGATCCACCTCAAGTTTTCAAACTTCTTTTGAGGAACATAGCTCTGATACCAATTGTTGGACTCAAGGAACACTCAGAGGGGGGATGAATTAGTGCTCTACAAAATTGACCTTTGAAAAGAAGATCTTGAAACCATTTACAATAGTTAACCAAAAGTAAAGATATAGACACATGAAACAAATAACCATAACACCATAACACAAGAATTTTTACTTGGAAACCTTGTTAGGGGAAAAACCACGGTGGAGTTTAATCCACAATTTTATACTCTATTAAAAGTATATAGAAAAGGGGAATGCACATGCATTCAGGCACACTTCCTAGAGCTCACTACTCAAAATCAGGAAGGCGCAATGCCTTACAAAAGATTTGGATTACATCAAAAGGTTGAACTAGGAAGGTAGCATCTACAAATGTCTGGTTACAGTTCCAATTAAGCTCATAGATCAGATTTTGGACCTTCTGTTTGATTCTGCACTTCACTCTGCTCTGCCTTAATTCACTTCACAAAATCCTCTTTTGCACAAGTGAAACTGTGCATAATCGCTTTGAAACCCTTTTGATATTCTCAAGATATTTCAACACACTTCGAATACGTACACCAAATGAATTAACTGATCTCTTATATATATCAACTACCAAGGATTTAATCGCTTTACGTTGGCTTCATCAAAATGTAAGATATTTCCCAATAGTCGGATCAATCCATGAATAACACTTAATGCACACCCATCAAAGGTTTCCACAACATAGTGAGGTCTCAAAATAAAATATCCAAACATAAAATACCTTGAATAATTATACCTCGAATATCCGCAATGCACTTCATTCACTTAGTTGGTCTTCGTGAGCTGATAAGCATAAAATCATCCTACCAGATCTTGTCTTGTACACCGATTGATGCAACAACACAAAAATTGATCATAAGATACTCCAAATGCTTAACAACCTTCCTCAAGATCCACAACAGAAAATGATAATCCAGTGAAGTATAAAGATTGACAAACTTAACTTTAACCTAATACCCTATTCTTAACTCTTACTTCTGGTAATATTATGTTCTTTACTCTTTCTGCTGGTATGGGCAGATATTGAACTGCAAACCAGATTAATGACTTAGGTTGCCATCAATGACAACACTAGAAGCCATATGCCAACACTGTGATTGATATTATTGAAGAGAAGCAAAAAAACTGGATAGGACTGAGGTTTAGACCTCTTATCATCATGCAAGCACCAATGTTTGATGCACCACCACAGTTTATTGGAGAAAATCTAAGCGAGTTGATGGCAGTAGTTCAAAAGATGAATGGGTATGCTCGTCAAAGAACATTCTTAGAGTATGTATTATAGGATGTTGATCTGGTAGATTAAACTACTTGGTTGGTGGCTAAGAACAAAGATTTACCAGACCCTCAACCATGAAGACATGGTTTATATCAAGAGGGGGAGGATGATGAGTACTCAAGAGTGTTGTTTTATTTTATCTTTTTATAAACTCAAAAGACTTTATTATATTATTAATTAACTAATATGTTGATAAATTATGTGTTTAATCTTTGATTTTTTCCTATTATACTTGACTAATTGAAGGATATATTAGATGTGGTATTTTGCATTTAATGTGCTTCTTTTGGTAATGTTAAATAAGGAAATGATTGTGCAAATTGAAATATCTGTTGTCATGGTTGCAATCTATTCTTGAGGATTTTGTGCAGGTGCTTAATTGCTTACTATTGAGTTGGATTTGTTAAAATTTTTGTTTAACATCTTGGCATCAATCACGCTCTTGAAATCTCCTGACAGATCTTGATGTGCTATGATTTTGGATTGGCTCTCTTTGTCAATTTGGGAACTACTGCTCTAGCTATGATTTGTGAGATTCTCTTGATATACTTCCAATTAGACTTTCATTTAGTTTGGTACTCTATAATTTGGTGGCTAGCACCATGTTTTGAATTCAAAATAAGGGACATTCTTATAAATATCCATCCTTAGGTTTGATTTGAGTTAGTTGCTATTTTTGTAAAAATTGTAACTGTTGGTACTCTGTACTTTTATTTTACTTGCCAAATTTGGCCAATTGAAATGAAAATAGAAATTTGATCTAAATCGCTATGTTTGAGGTACCACCAGAGGAAGAGCAGGGCCCACTTAATCAAAGGAGGTGACCCTGTTTCATTGTTGTTTGATTCAGTTAATTTTGTTTTGTTATAATTGGTTAGATTTTAGCACTTTGACTCCTGATGGTTAATTTTCAGCAATCGTATTTACTCAGAGTAGATTATTGTAATTTAAATTAGTTAAGTCATTTTACTGTAGATCAGAGTTAGATTAGAATTCTATCATTTACTGTAGATTTGGTGAAGTATTCATTTTCAGATACATATAGTTGTAGTAATGGTGATAATGGTTGATGCAAGGATTAAACTGAAACAAAATTGGAATATGTTTTTGGGATTTAGTATTATTGCTTTCTAGATTTAAATCTTTAAATTCTCTGCAACATCAATAGGCTTACCTTTTTCTAGACTAAAATTCATACCTGCAAGCGTAACGATATTTTTGTTTAGCAACTTTAGATTCTACATTTTAGACTTAGAGCTAGAACTAATTTATTTTGTAGATCTCCCAATGAACTGATTGTAGTTAAGTAAGGTAACATCTAGGCTAAGTCATTAGGACTAGAATAGGTTTAAATAAAAATTAATTAATCAATAAGTTAGAATCATCCTTAGAAATTAGTTGTTATGTTCTTCTTCCGAAGAGCTCCTAAGAGATCCTAAAGGCTCCTGAAGGAGACTGACCGAAATCAAAGTCATTGTTTACAATGCTAAAATCCCCCAATTTTTGGTGTCCTCCTTATTGTATATTACTCTGAGACACACTTGGTTCGAAAAATGAAAAATTAAATGATGCAAGTTGTGACATCAATGACCTTTCCCATCATCATCCTCACTTTTGCAAGGGAACACACCACCAATCTTCCCATCATTCACTTTGTTATCATCATCATCCACATCTAATCAAGGTGTAGGGAAAACCCCTTCACTAAACACAAAAATCCCAAATCCAACGAATCAAATCAACCCTCCAAGCACAAATAAAATCACCACATTTGTTATACCAAATCCTCTGATCATGCCAGCAATATCACAACACTGGGTGGCACCAATCAAAATCTCCCAACCAATTATTTGATCTAAATAGGATCTAGACTAAATTGCGTTTTGAATGCTTAATTAAAACAACTTTGCAAAATTTTAATTCATGCATACATTAACAAAATTATGCATCAAAACTTAAGATGAGAAAGAGAATTTAGAGAGAAGAAGATAGAAGGTGCAAACAGAGTTTGATTATGGAGTTCGCCACAAACGTGACTACGTCTCCAGGTCGGCTCCAATAGAGTACGACCGATCTGATTAATCTCCAGAAATCAGTTACAAAGCACCGAGACCATTTCCTTCAAGCACTTCGGCAGCATAACAATACTCCGTCGTACGAAAAATGGCTTGAAAAATCTCCTTAGAACTCTTCTTTCAAAACACCTATCACCTGTTTCTCTAATTTGCAAAATCTGAGTTTCCCCCTTAGCCTCACTCTCACCCATTCACCCCCTTTTATACAAAAACTTTACTCAATTTGGCTCATAACCAAATGATTTACAAATATTTCCCCATATCTCCTAAAAACAATTTAATCTCCCAAATTTTACAAAGAAATCTTTAAAAATAACCGCCTTAATCTATGTTAAATCACATAAAATAAATTTAAGCCCCTAATTATTCATTCTCGGGCTTTTACAGTTTAAGGTGGTTTGTTTTTTTAATCCTTAAAAGGATTATTTGTTTGTTTTGTTTTTATAAAATTAGGGGAAGTTGTTATATTAAAGGCATTTGGTTTCAAACAGTCAACAAAAGCAACCGATGCCACATAACATTTCAACGCCATTCGATGGCTTAGTGGTGGGTATACCTTTTGGTGACCCGTAGGGTGCGGGTTCAAAACCCGTCGGTGATTTGTTTTAAACAAACTTCTAAATAAACCACTAACAAAGATAACCGACACCCACAAATGGTAAAGCGCACTATATTTGGTCGAACGGCTGCGTGGATATTTTGCGTATGGGAGGTGGGTGGTTCGAGTCCCATGTGGGCCGGTCAAAACATTTTGCTAACAAACACAACCAACGCTGACGAAGGAGGGAGAGGCCACGTGCCACACTAGGAGGGTGCCACATGGCGAGATATCATTGCCCAGTGAATCCGATGTGTCAGTTGTCTGTGCGATGACTCTGATGCCAACTATACCTACTATGTCGATGCTGATTGGATGTACGAATGACACATGTCTACACATGATTCACCGACCGGGCTGACATCACCTGCCGCATCAACATGCCACGTCGACATGTACGAACTATACGGACTGCCACGTGTCAGCTCCCGATTGGTCCACCTTGGATTTATACGAACTGCTTACGTCATCTTGTACGAACGCTGACGTCATCATTGTACCTTCTAGTCACAAGTCAATCGAGAGCTTTGACCAGCTGTATCTTGAGCATACGATGTCAGATTTTGATGAAACGAGTTGCATTGGAAAGCTACCGATGAGCTCTTCACGATGATGCCAACTTTGAAAACTTTTGATGACATCATTTTTTTCCGCTTCCTAGACGCCCCTTGATCCCAGTTTGACCCAAGGTTTGACTAGCCATAACTTGTGGAAACGGACTCCTTTTCGCTCCGTTTGAGTTGCATTGGAATCAAGACATCACGATCTTTCTGATGGTGCAAATTCTGGAGAGAATGAAGACACTTCAATTTTCACTGAAAATATCCACCGGATCATTATCCCATCATCTATAACAACCCAAACATCTCAAAACATGGTTTCCTAAGGACCAAGCACATCAAACATACCATTTATGACACAACCCCTTTTCATCACTCAACAAATACCACAAAAACCACCTCAACAAAATCTTTCCATCTCATCTCACACCATTCCACCAAATTCCCCACCTCCACCACCAAATTCAAATATGGAAAATCAATACAGTATCACATTGCAAGTAGCCCAACAAGCGTACCAAAATGTGCTTCCACAATTCCAAGCTCAACAATCTGCACAACAAGCACATGCACAATGAACCACACAACAAGCACAACAGGTATCAGGGTGATCCCACAATACTGGTTTACAATTCTTGGCCAAACTAGACATTGAACTAGTTTTTTTTAATAAAATCTTCACTTTTAGGCACCTATAGTTGCTAAACCATGAGGAATTTGAAGATGGTGCAAACTACAGATTTGTGACATTTTTTTATTTAGATTCTAAATATATATATTTTATTTTTTTTGGAATTAGATTGCATTTATTTTTCCATCTCCTTCAAAACCTAGTTTTTAACAATAAACACCATTTTTAAATAGTGGTGTTCACCATATACAACACAACTTTTTCCTATGAAGGATAAAATTCTATTTTTTCGAATTTATATTTGTAACTATGATATCTAGCACTTTCGTTTGGCTTCATAGTGTTTTATTGGATATTTTTTTCTTAATTAAGTTTTGATGTCAAACCAATTACAATTTAGACATAGGCAGACCGTATACAATATAATATTTTTTGTATGTATCAAAATTCAATTTTATTTGTTTTGCTAAACGAAGGACATCAATACCTAGCACAAACATATTTTTCAAATTTTTCTTGGTAATCTACTATTTTTCCACATGTATAGAACAAACAGCCAGATTTTTGGTGAGAAACCTATATTCACAAGAAATTGTTGGGGATACAGATTCGGTTCTGTCATCAAGATATGCATCTAAGACAACAGTTCCTTAGTGATTTCAATCCAAAATCACAACAAAGAAACAACCAACTATGCCATAAAGCAGAAATAGGCACAGTTGATCCCCCATTGATCATCCGAGAGAAGTGAATGCAAACCAAAAATAGATTCAACACAAATAGATAACCATGAAAGACAAACAATGATGACACACATATATACGTGGGGAAAACCTTTTCAGGTAAAAAACCCAACCTCCAAAATATTCAGCTCATCTATATTATTCAGTAACTAAAAATGGTTACAATACAAATCCAAAGCTATGCTCTTCAGGAGATTACATCTTGTTCATCTGGAGAAAGAATACTGGCAACACAAACCAGAATCTCACACAGTTGCAATGTACACAAGACATACTATGTAGATTCCCTTCAGCTCCTCGCAAATGACTGTCACAGGTAGCCTCATGGCCAGCCCAACCTCTTGGCCTCACAGGTTCACATCATATCAGATCCAAGAGTCAAAGTGTTCACTGTTGAATAGTTCGAACCCTCTCAGCCTCTCTCTGATATCGCTCCTTATCTATCTTGAACTGCACACTAGATTATATATAATCTTGCAATGTGTGCATACCTGTTCAGCCCATCCTTGCCAACAACGGTCATCCAGGATAATAACTATCCTACCTGCAAGAGCATGACCATTCCTAGATAACGTGCATCACTTATACAACTGCATCAAGCCACACAATCATTAACTCGGCCCAGATGTGGCCGTCAACCTTCCATCAATCATTCAGCTCAAATCGCACTCAAGAAATAACCAAATTGCCAATCAGATCATAAAAATATTCCATGTGTCACCAACCCATTCGTTCGCAACTTCTGATAGTCGGTCAAATCAGTCCAACTCGGTCAACCGAGTTCCGAGCTCATCTCAGCTCTTACTGCGCTACCGTAGAGCTCACCAATACCTGTCGCGGTATGGCAATGAGCTCACCCAAGCTCACCCCACCATCTACCATGCTACCGCTGCACTCACCAATCCACCTCACAATATGGCGGTAAGCCATCCAGGCTCACACCCTGACTCCACCGCGCTACCACACCGAGCTCAAACACCTGTCGTGGTATGGCAGTGAGCTCACCCGAGCTCACACTGCCATTTACCGCACTACCGCAGCCCAAACCGTTACGCCTTGTGGTATGGTGGTAAGCCATCCGAGCTCCCTCGAGCTCTAGCCCAAGACATCACCAAGCTCAGTCACATCTTTTTCATCGGCCAACCAGATGTTGCCAAAACTGCCACGTGTCACCCTGCCATTCGCCTACTTCTCTAACATCGAGTCCAACTTTGTCAAAGTTTTCCTCGAGCTCATTCGGGCTCCTACCGCACTACCGTAGCCCTGTTGGAAATGCCTCGCAGTATGGTGGTAAACACCTTGGTAGACCATTGGCGTTCTTACCGTGGTCAGCTAAAACACTAGCTGTGGTATGGCGGTAACCGCCGGACCCGACTGTAGGTGGTCACACCGCGCTACCACAGTGAGAGGAACCACCGCCTGCAGTATGGCGGTAACCGCCAGCCAAGCCGCTAGCGGTCTTACCGCGGCCACCGCGGTTAGCCAAAACACTGGCCGCGGTAACCGCCGGACCCGACCGCAGGCAGTCTCACCGCGCTACTGCGGTGAGTGGAACCATCGCCTGCGGTATGGCGGTAACCGCCAAGCCAACTGCAAGCGGCCTTACCGTGTTACCGCATTGAGTGAACTCACCACACGTGGTAAGGCGGTAACCACCAAAACAGTCAAACATAGCTGCCACGGTAAGGGAAAAAAACAAGAGGAAAATGCCAAGTCCGAAGGGAAAACAAGCCAAAACGTTGAGGCAAATTCCCAACAAAAATAAAATATAAATATAATAGTCAAATTAAATATATTTAAAATTATTTTTTGGGAAGCTTATAATAAGGACTACATACCTACAAAATGTAAATTTTAAATGAATTCAGTTGATCCCCCAAAAGGTAAATCAAAAGTGGTTTTTTATCAACATTTTGATAGGTGTAAAGGAGACTCCATTCTAGGTATTGTTTAAAACTAGTAGGGTTCTATCCAAGGGGGTTTGATCTAAGGTGGCTTGATCAAAACCTCTTCAATTGGAATCCTTTTAATTGAAATTTTCAAGGCTTAAATCATTATATTTTCTTAAAATATATGATCTCAACACAAATTAGAATGTCCCAAAAAGTGTAAACCACTATTATGGGATCACCCAACACAACAAGCTGCCCAAGCACAAGTGGAAGCTTTTCTACAATAGTAACAAGACACACAAGCCGCACAAGCTACAAAATCTAAACAAGCAACACAAGCTACACAACAAGCAGAAGCGGAAGATTTGGCCTATCAACAAGCCTTGCAACAATACACACAATAGGAAGCATTGATAGAACAACAACAACAAACTGCACAACAACAAGCCCAACAACATGCATTATTGGACCACCAACAACATAAACAATAATAATACCAACAATAAACATTGTTGGCACAACAACAAAAAAAGGCATACCAACAAGCGTTGATTATGCAACAAATATTTCAACAAACACACCATAAAATATTAGCACACAAACCATCCCATCCATCACCCAAGAAACCATACCACCATCTCAAAAAAAAATCATCCCACCACCTGATTGACAAATTGACTTTCCGACACAAGTTAAATTTCTCTCGCAACAAACACTAGACACATAATCAAGAAATACAAAGAAATCACAAGGGAGTTTGTGCCCCTATCTATTTAAAAAAACAATTGCAATGGTTCCATTCCCACCAGGATTTGAAATACCAAAGTTTGATAAATACTAAGGAACTGGAAATATTGAAGACCACATTAGGGAATTCAATGTACATTATATGGAGGTTGCATATGATGATTCTTTTTCAATGTGACTCTTCCCTCAGAGCCTAGATGGTCCAGCAATGGAATGGTTCTCTCACCTTCCCCTAGGAATTAATTTTTTTTAATAAATGTGGAAAAATTCATTGAAAATTATTCATTTAACATAGGCATGGAAGTGAGATTGGAAGAATTGTCCAACCTAAAACAAGCCAAAGGAGAAACATTCATAGACTTCTTGCAATGATGGCGATCCAAGGCCAACAAGAGTAAATGGTCCATTCCAGAAGAACACCAAATTGAGACTATCATATCAAACCTTGAAGGGACCTTGTCCTTTCATTTGAAAATGTAATGCATGACAATGTATGACCAATTGATTCCTAAAGCGCTCAACATCGAAAGAGCCCTTATAACACAAGGGGGCATGCCCACATACCAAGACAATTGACCGTCAACAAGTTACAACATGACAAACCTCACACATGGTCTAACAAGAAGAATGTCACCAATGATGGTGTCGTTGATTCAAAATTTGTTGTCAATTCTCCTAGGCCAAATGTGCAATAATAAACATACCAACAACAACAAAACAACACCCAAAATGTTCCACAAAAGAACACATCACAACAACAACCCAATAATGAAACTATCAACAACCTAAATGTTTACACAAAGACAAGAAGAAAACACATTAGTAAGCTCATATGCAAGATAAAACAAGGATTCCCCATGAAATAGATCTACAATGCTCAAATAGAAAAGAAAATAAAGAAATGAACAAGAAAGCAATGAAATCGTAATTAAGCAATGCAAACACTTGATCCCATGGGGGAATTTGTGCCAATTGGTGTGTCGAAATTGTCCCTTTCCCAACTCCTTTGTTGCAATGTTGACGATTTGATGAGTGATCCACCTTGATGAAGATTCAATCAAGCTCCATGATGAAAAATATCCATAACCTAGCTAATAATTTGATGAAATGGATGAAACTAGATATGCTTGAGGATGAAGTTGAGTATAGTAAGTTACTCAAATTATGGATGATAGAATGAGAGGAAGAGTCTCTCATTTATAGATTTCCAAGTTGGAAGAAAGATTGAAATTGAGCAATGTGGGATCATTCAACATCCAATGGCCAAGTGCCACTTTTCAAGATGTGAATGGTTGAAGGTTGTGCACATTTTGGTCAATGTGCATGATACATGCTATGAGATTCAAATTTGAATTTTGAAAGTGACATGTTGGAGGGAGAGAAGAATGAAGTTAATGTCACTTGGCTCAAGGCCAAGGACATGTAAGAGGCATTAAATTCCTTTTTGGAAGTACCCATCCGCTTTTGGAGGGATTTTTGAATTGGAAGAATATTCCACAAAAGATGACCTTTTGAATGGAAATTGATGAATTAATAAATCAATTAAATTGATTTATTGTGCAAGTTGCAAAATCTAGACGATTGGAGTGATTTGGATTAAATTAATCAAGGTTTGATCAATTTAATAGGAAATTAGATGGTGTGACAAATTTGATTCACATTTTATGATTTATTTAAATCAAAGTTGAGAGGAATAATGATTTAGACTTAATTAAATAAGAATTGATTTATTTAAATAAGGAGCATGATGTTAGATTAAATCAAATAAAGATTAATTTATTTAATTTAAGGGGATGACTTTAGAGACTTAATTTAAATAAAATGAATTGTTTAAATGAACAGAGATAGAGGATTAATTAAATTAAATTGATTAATTTAATCAACAGAGGAGAAAGACTTAATTAGATAAATAATAATTTATTTAATTAATGGATGAAGAGTGATGATAAGCTGAGAGTATGATTCAGGATGAAACGATGTTAGTAATCAGGATCAAGTGCGTCGGTCAAATTTCCATGTCTACATTTTGCCCCTCTTTGAAGCAATGCACTTGTTTTATTGGTTCAAAGAATAAATTGTTGTGATCAAAGTTCAAAATTTCTCATTTTTTTCGAATGCCCCACTGCTGCCCCAGCGAGAAGGATTACGCTGGTATATTTCCCCCTCGAGAGATCGACCAAAAATGTTCGATTTTTTGATCGAGATCACAATAAAATGTGAGAGGAGTGGTTCTATTGATCAGAGGATGAAAGATAATTATTTGATGTAGACAATTCTGATGATGTATAGACAGTCATCGGCCATGGGTAGCCTCGTGTATATTTTGAGATCTCACACCTACTTTGGATAGAAATGTTAGTAAAGATAGAAGAATAAGAAGAATAAGATGATGAAAGGAGGATCCACAAGCCTACACTATGATGATGATGATTTTCTTATGAGGAGTTGGAATTTTCAAAGGACCAATTACTTTATGTTTGATAACACATATAGGTATGATGCATCAAGGTATAAAGGACTAGGATGGCATTGTACCTAGTGTGATGGACTTTGACTCGACAATCAAATAGGAGTATTCATGTTCACACTTGACATACAAAAACCTTGCTAGGACGAACCTAACAAAGCAAGTATTCACCAAGTTATATTACAAGAATGTCCAACAAGCACAACAGATAAAAAAGATAATGATCGTTGCCCCATTCCTTTCTCTCTAAACCTATTTTTGCTTAGGCATCATCGAGAGGTCTTTGGAATGAGCGCAAAATAAGATAAGTCACAAAGACCAAGGAAAAAGTAAACAAACAAGCTAATGTTCTTCATACCGCTAGCCAAGGCTAAACTACTGCGAGATACCTGATGCTTATGTCCATCGTGGGAAAGATACATCTTAGGATATGTTGTGATCAAAGTTTTGATGAGATTGATTGGATGATAAGCTATCGATACTCTGAGTTGATCAACTTGCTTGCTTATTGACCTAGACTTGAGACTTTGACAATTAGGATGTTCACTTTTGAACTTGCTAGACTTGCTTTTGATTACTTCACCAGAGGATGAAGGCGATGATTGATTTATTAGGAATGAGACAATCACGGGTGAAAGTGAGATGAGATGGGTGCACCATTTTGGGTTTTTCAAATGTTTTGAGGTTGTTTTGATTTTTTGATTTTTCAATTTTTTGGTATTTTCAAGATTTACGATGAAGGGACTAACTTAAAGACCTATCCTAGGGGTCTCGGGAGCTGATCCATAGATTAGATTTTCCTACGTTATATACATAAAGACCACATAGTCTGACTGACGACAAACTTAACTAATGAAAGGATGGATGGGGAAATGGATTTCCATTGCGGTAGACGCCTAAAGGACTGACCTAGGGTGTGAAATAGATGGGCAAACAGATTGCCACTACGATGGACACCTAACGGACTAACCTAAAATGTCTTAGGAGATGATCATAGATAGACCTTGCCTACGTTCAAGCTCAGAGATGACGTAGTTTGGCCTACACATTTTTGACTTTTTTTGACTTTTCGAGATGCTTTGGATTTTGAATAATTTGGATGTTTTTGGATTTTCGCATGATTTTGACGATTTGCATATGGATATATGATGATATCAATACTCTATTTTGGGATTTTGTTGGAAACCAAGCTGAGTTTGATTGATCAAACTAATGGATTGATGACGATAACATTGTTGAGGATACACAACAATGTAAGGATAGTGTTAAGAAAAGTGAAGATTTCAAGATTGATGATGATAACATTGTTGAGGATACACAACAATGCAAGGATAGTGTTAAGAAACACAAGGATTGGGAAGGATATCCTGAGATGATCATGGATTGGTTGGATTTGATTGATCAGGATTTTGAAGCTTGGTTTGGAACAAAATTGTTTGAATGATTTGATGTGATGTTGAAGTACACATTAGATGTCACTGATATTGATTGTTTGGATTAATGTTCGATGAAAGATAAAACTTGATAAGGAACTTCTTCTCGTCAAAATATGTCATGGGCTAGTGATTTGGATTCATTCTCATAAATGCTTCACCAATTTGATTTTATGTTTGTCAATGTTCGGATCACCACATAAGTTGGAAGACATATATCAAGATTTATTCCTAAAGAAAAATGTAAATATCTTCCCCCAGTGTCTAGCAATGTATGGAATGCCATGGGTGGATGCTTGGATAGGTGTGTGGATGGATGGATATGGTAAGCATTCAAAGGATGGAAAGGATTATCTTGCGATAAGATAAGGCGTTCAGGTAGTGGATGTGCATTTGGATAGTGCTTTAAGGCTCAAATAACGTTGGGTAGGATAGGATCAATGAAAATGACCCATGTCAAGATGAATACCATAAGAAAGTGTAACATGTGCACCAAATTTTGATCAAGATTAAGATAACTTGGACTTGTTGAGCTTCTCTTTTGATATTTTTCCTTGATGACAATATTGTGTTTCAGATTGGCATCTTTGTGATTCATTATCAATTTCTCAGTTCACTTTCAGTTGGTTGGAATTCTTGCTTATCCTATGTCTTGGTTTTGACTTTGGCATTATGATGTTGGTTTTGATGGTACTGATCTCTTGACTCCATGTGCAAATTACAAGGAATCTTGATTACAACATAATATTTCCATGTTCAGGTGGTATAATTCTGGTTTCAATTTTTGTGCTACTAGGCTACAGTGATCTACAGGTTCATATGGTATTGGCATGTTTAGATTTCTAACATCATGGAATTGATAATGTTTTTGAAGAACATTCAAAGTGGTGTTTTTATATTCAGCCTCATTCAAGTAATGCTTATTGTTAACTTGGCTTTTAGAATCATCATTGGAGTTGTCTTTTATTTTTAAGAAAACCCTATTGGGTTTCCTTAAATAATTGATATTGGCATGGGTATATGGTACATTGATATTGGAGTGGAATTAGACTTTATTACATTACAAAAGGCATTGGATAAATCGAGCTTTATGTCTTGGCAAATGGCCTTGAATAAAGGTCAATAAATTGAACCTTACATTTTCTTGGAATCAGGTCTTATGTTTGATATTTCACTAGGCCTTAAGGCCAACAACAAGTATGAGGAATCACTTGTCAAGTCACTTGGAAAGTGACTTACTTTGACCCTTAATTATAGTGTCTTGATGATTAAGGAAATTGGCATATTGGAATTCACATGGTAATTTTTTAATCATGGTGTTGGTCTTTTGCATGGATGAATTTTGATTATGTCAAATTGCATGTGTCGTGGACTTGAAATGATCTTATGATTGGGAAAAGTCATCGATTACCTTGCTAAATGAAATTAGGTCATTCTTTTGTGCTTTACTAGCTTGAGGGTTTGGAAACCTAACTTGGTCACCACCATAGAGATCTTCTCACAGTCGTTACTCAGTCTTTGTTGGCTTATTGCAACTCTTTGATAGTGAATGGGGGTATCTACAAGCTCCTTGCCATGGCCGATGTTTGTTTTAGCCACTTGTCTTTGGGTGAAGACTCACAATTGGAAAAAGATTCGTTATTTTGTCTTACAACCGAGTTGGTAAACTTCTCCATGATAGTTTCTATCGCACTCCTCAAGTATTTACCTTATCATCTATTTTTTGAGGAACCGTTACTTCTCTTGGAACAAAAATTGAAGACAAGTGTTTTCTTCTTTCCGAACAATGTTCAAATAGGTTTAATTTATGTGGTCAAAAATGTTGCATTTCAGTTTTCTCATAATCAGATAGTGATACCTAGATATTTTATCATATCATATTTCGGTCCTACTTTAGGGGATTGTGTTTTCCTTGGTGGGTAATCATGCTTTCTACAAAATACTTATGTCTTTCTTTTGGAATCAGTGGTAGTTGTTATTATGTGCACTATAATGGGTGTTGTGGTTACATTTTTTGTTGCAATAGTATTAGAGGGTATTTTTCACATGGAATATTTTTGTTTTAATGTTGTTTCAGTTAGCATTCCCCGTGCAGGCTCCTTGTGTCAGCAGGGTTCAATCTTCTTTCTAAAATTGCATATTCCTTAACCATTCTTTCAGAAGGAATCCTCCATGTTGAACATTTATCCGAATCATTGCAATACTTGGAAATATGATTCGAGAGAAGTTGGGTACATTAAAAGTTACCTTTGTTCTTTAAAATAATTTGAGATGACTTATTGTGGAAATTTTTTTGTAATGTAATTATGAAATATATGTATGAAGAAAAAAAGATAAAATGAGAAACTATTCCTTGAACTATGAAAAAAGACAATGAAAATTAATGAGAAAAAAATAGCTACTGTATTTGTCTACAAAAGCAAAAATGCTTTGTTTTTGAGATTAAAAATCTGGAATATATTTTCAATATCAAGTTGTCTTAAGACTTGATAATGGTTGGAATTTTGAAGGTTCATTCTTAAACTTTGAGGATTTTAGGCATTGTCCATCAAGAGGCTCTTGAGAGAAAAGAGATAAATCGAGAGATCCTCTGTATCATTGTACGTCTTACTGAAAACATGAAAGGGGTCGGTGCTCCTTGAAATTGGTGTTTCAAACTAAGGGGTTGCTGCTCCTTGAGTTGGTGCTCAAAAATCAGCCTATAAGGCATTATTAAAATAAAAGCCTAGAAAGGCAGCAGTTTAGGAGTGGTTTTTCTACCCCAGGAGGGTTTTCCACTCGACATATCTTGTGTCATTTTACTTATCTATGGTTCATCTGATTCATTGCATGAATGATTTAATATGCTATGTTTCACTATCATACTTCTCATTTCAGTTATATGTGATTGCACTCAATACATGAATGAGTTTATCATTGCTAAATGAGAGCATAAATCTGTGTTATTTCAGTTTTAGTAAAATTTGTCAAAACAGTTAATGACATTGATTCACCCCCCCTCTCGGCGTCTTTTTCACTCCAAAAATTGGTATAAGAGAATAGGGTCCTCTGATAGGTCTATCTAGCCTAGGATTGATTCTGGCCTTGGAGTCTGTTCAAAATGTCTCAAGCTCATGAAGGCACATCCATGACTAGAGCTCCATTATTTGATGGAACTGATTATGTATTTTGGAAAATTAGAATGGAGACTTATCTAACTTCTACTGACCTCAATGTGTGGAGTATAGTGTTAACTGGGTACACTATACCAACTACATTGCCTACAATTTATGATGAAAAGAAAAGATTTGAAACTAATGCAAGAGAAAAACTTGCTCTCCTGTGTGCACTGACTAAAGATGTCTTTATCAAAGTCATGCACTACAACTCTGCTAGGGATATCTGGATTAAACTTGAAACTTTATATCAAGTAAATGAAAAAGTTAAACAGTCAAAAGTCCTCACTCTAAAACACCATTTTGAAGAAATAAAAATGAGGGATGATGAAAAAGTAGCTTATTAGTTTTTGAGAGTTGATGAAATTGTCAATGATATGAAGGGTCTAGGAGAAGAAGTAAAATAATTCGATGTTGTAACTAAGGTCATCATAACCTTATTGACAAAATTTGAAGCTAAAGTCTCTCCTCTAGAAGAGAAGAAACACTTTGACCAGCTTACCCTAGACAACCTACAAGGTACTTTAACTGTTTATGAAATAAGAATCAATAAAAAAATTCCTCTGCAAAATAAACTGCCTTGAATATTGAAACGAAAGAAAAAGATGAGTCTACTGAATCAGAATTTTCTGATTCCAAAGAATCCCACTTTTTTAGAAATCTCAAAAAAGGATTTGGAAAATATAAGGGAAAACTTCCCTTCAAATGTTTTAACTGTGGTAAAATAGGCCACTTTGCTACAAAGTGCCCCTATGGTGATCTGAATAGTGACAATGATAAATCTAAAATACTGCCTAATAAAAAGGCCTATAGACCTAAACACAAATTCAACTTCAAAAATAAGAAGAGTCTGTTAAGCAAAAATGAAATAGACATTGAATCTAAAGATTCTTTAAATGGAAAAGATGAAAACCTATTCAGGGCTGAAATCATTCAGCAAGAAGATACTAACAACAATGATGTTGAAGTTGGCGAAGTGGATCTTGAAGGTGAACTGAAATGTGCATTAAAAGAGCTAAGAAAACTCAAAAAACAAATGTGTGCTCAAGATCATGCACAAGAGCAACTCACAAATCAAGACATAGTCTCCTTGAAGACTCATCTTGAAGAAGCCAAGAGATTTGAGGATTGTCTTCGTATTGGCTTAAATCATAAAGATCAAGAAATTCTAAAAATTGAACATGAAATTGTTGATCTTAGGAAGATCATTGAGAAGTATGATAGTACTCTAAAACTAAATGACATGCTTAGTAAGAAAAAAATGAACAAGGACAAAATACGTATTGGATTCATGAAGGGTGAATGTTCAAATGATAGTGCAAAGGATAATATTGTTGTTGGAAACAAATGTTCTGAATCTAATCATCCTGATTCTGATAAGGATCATGTTCATCCTTTTAGGAATAACAAAATATCATATAATTCTCACCCTTTCTTTTATGGGTACTATTATTTCTACAATAGATTTGGCCACAAAGTGAGCTCTTGTAGGTTTATGAATCCTAGAACATCTAAATTTGGTCATAGGAAAAATCTTGGCTTTGCTAGACAGGGTAGATGCTTCAAATGCAATTCCATGGGTCATTTTGCTAAGCAATGCAAATCTGATCTGCAAAATAAACAACAGAAAACCAAAAAGGTTTGGAAACCTAAAACTGTCGACAACATAGACCAAACTATGTTAGTTCAAATAACTCTCCATTCCAAGAAAAAGGACCTCTGGGTCCTAGATAGTGGTTGTTCAAACCACATGACTGGTCATAAATAAAAATTCACTAATCTTGAAGATTATGTAGGTGGATATGTGAAGTTTGGAGATAATTCAGGTATACAAATCAAAGGTAGAGGGTCACTTCTTCTGAATGAGGACACTCGTATCTACAATGTGTAATACGTACAAGGTTTAAAGTACAATCTTCTAAGTGTCAGCCAAATCTATGACAATGGCTATATTGTTTTGTTCACTTCATAGGGATGTGAGATTAAAAATAAGCTTGGAAAGGCTATTGCTGCTGGAAGAAGAACTAAGGGAAACGTTTACAACTTCTTGACACATCTAGAAATGAAAAAAATCAAGGTATGTGCTTAATGAGTCAAGTTGAAGAAAGTTGGTTGTGGCACAAGAGACTAGGTCACATTAACTTTGACAATACCGTTAGGATCAACAAAAATCAGAATGTAAGAGGTCTTCCTGTTTTAAGAAAACCTGAAAATGCAATTTGTAAAGAATGTCTCAAAGGCAAGAAAACAAAGGTAAGCTTTAAATCTAAAGAACATTCTTCTACTATGCCTTCACAACTTTTTCATACAAACTTATGTGCTCCTACAAGGACTAGATTTATCAATGGTGAGAAATATTTCATGCTATTTGTTGATGACTACTCACATATGGTATGGGTTACTTTTCTCAAGCATAAATCTGAAGCTTTTGAATGCTTTAAAGTCTTCAGAAAAATGGTTGAAAGGGAGTCAGATTTAAAATTGAAATGTATAAGATCTGACAAAGGTGGTGAATTCACCTCAAAAGAATTCATTGACTACTATGAAAGACATGGCATAAAAAGACAATATGTTGCTTCCAGAATACCTCAACAAAATGGGGTTGTTGAGAGAAAGAACAAAATGGTAAAAGAGATGGCAAGGACAATGTTGGATGAAGCAAAACTGCCAAACATGTACTGGAAAGAAGTTGTTCATATAGCTGTCTATATCCTGAATAGAATACAAATCAAAGTGAAATCCAATTTCACTCCATATGAATTGTGGTATGGTAAATCTGCCCCAATTAAATACTTCAAAATATTTGGTTGTAAATTTTTTATCAAGAGAGATGATGATAACTTAGGAAAATTTCAATCTAAGTCTAATGAAGGTATCTTTTTAGGATACTCTACTCATAGAAAATATTGTAAATGCTTTAATAATAGGCTGAATAAGATTATTGAATCTGTCAATGTCAAATTTGATGAAAATCTACTTTTAGATGTTGAACCTATGCAGGATGATGAGGAAGAAGAATTTGAACTTGAAATAAATTTAGAAGGCTTTGAAATAGCAAACCCTGAAGTAGAATCAACAAGTCCTAAACTAGTTGAAGAAAATTTTAAAAATGCTAAAACAAGTCCTGAAAAATGTGTAACAAAAATACCTTCAAAATCTCTTGCTAGAAACCATCCTAAAGATTTGATTATTGGAGATAAATCTGCAGGAGTTCAAAAAAGAACTGTTAGCTTTGATGAAAAAGCTCACATAGCTGAGCTTACTGCTTTCTATTTAATTACACAGTTTGAGCCCAAAATTTTTGATGAAGCCCTAACTGATGAATGTTGGCTTAATGCAATGCAGGAAGAAATTGATCAAATTGAGAAAAATCATACTTGGGAGTTAGAACCAAGACCAGATGACAAAAATGTCATAGGGGGAAAATGGATATTCAAAAACAAACATGATGAAAAGGGCCATGTTTTTCACAACAAGGCTAGGTATGTCTACAAAGGATATGCTCAGCAAGAAAGTATTGTCTTTGGTGAAACCTTTGCACCTATAGCTAGACTTGAATCTATTAGAATATTCTTGGCTTATTCTATTTTCAAGAACTTTACTGTATATCAAATGGATGTCAAAACTATCTTTCTGAATGGTTATTTGGATGAAGAAGTTTATATAGAACAACCTTAAGGGTTTATTTGCAAAAGAAAGCCCAATCATGTTTACAGGCTGAAAAAGGCTCTATATGGCCTAAAACAAGCTCCTAGAGCTTGGTACTCTAGACTGGATAGTCATTTAATTTCAAAAGGTTTTAGTAGAGGAGGTGTAGACAACAATATTTATGTTAAGATTGAAGGTTCTGATATTCTGGTTGTTGAAATCTATGTTGATGGTACTATATTTGGCTGCAACAATACTGCTTTGAGTAAAAAATTCTCTTAGATTATGGAATTTGAGTTTGAAATGTCAATGTTGGGAGAACTAACCTTCTTCTTAGGTCGTCAAATCTCTCAACTTGAAACTGGTATTTTTCTCTCTCAAACAAAATATGCAAGAGAGATGCTAAAGAAATTTCAAATGGATGAATGTCATCTAGTTAGCACTCCAATGGTTACTGGCTGCAAACTCAACAAGGTTGATGATTCTCTTGTTGTAAATCCAACTGACTATAGGTCAATGATAGGCAGCTTGTTATATCTAACAACCTCTAGACCTGACATAATGCAAGTAGTTTGCATGGTTGCAAGATTCCAGCCATCTCCTAAAGAATCTCATATTAATGTTGTTAGAAGGATTCTTAAATATGTTCAGGGCACTCTTGATTATGGACTCTAGTATCGTAGAAGCAATGATTTTTCATTAATTGCATATAATGATGTTGACTGGGCTGGTTGTCTGGATAATAGGAAAAACACTAGTGGTGTTGCTTTCTTTCTTGGTGATCGTTTAGTGGCATGGCACAATAAAAAACAAGAATATGTCTCACTCTCCACTGCTGAAGTAGAATATATAGCTGCCACCTCTTGTTGTACTGAAGTAATCTGGATGTCACAAACTTTATCTGACATGGGTATTGAAGTTCCTAGACCTTTTTCTATTTTGTGTGATAATACTAGTGCGATTAATGTCTCCAAAAATCATGTTATGCACTCTCGCACTAAACAAATTGCTATTAAATTTCACTTTCTTCATGAAAAGGTATTGGCTAATGAGGTTTTTGTGCAATATGCTCCTACACAAGCACAGGTAGCTGAAATCTTCACTAAGCCTTTGGCTAAAGAGGTATTTGAAATAATTTGGTCTAGATTGGGAGTTGTCTCTCAGTATTTTCTATCTTAATACTCTATCTTGGTGATAGGGGGAGCTGGTCAGCTCTCTTTGTAGCCCATTGCTTCTTTATTTTTTTTCTAGTTTAATGCCCCATTGCTATATCTGCAACTTCTTGGAAAGTCACTGTTGTCTTCCCTTTATCCTTGTGACAAAAAGGGGGAGAATTTTGAGCTCTTGGTTCTGGTTTAGTATTTTGGTTTGGTGGCTCAGTTTTTGCCATCAAGGACAAAGGGGGAGTTTTTTGAGCTTATCTTTTGATATTTTTCCCTGATGACAATATTGTGTTTTAGATTAGCCTCTTTATGATTGATTATCAGTTGCTTAGTTTACTTTTAGTTGGTTGGCACTCTTGCTTATCCTATGTCTTGGTTTTGACTTTGGCATTATGATGTTGGTTTTGATGGTACTGATCTCTTGACTCCATGTGCAGATTACAAGGAATCTTATTTACAACATAATGTTTGCATGTTCAGGTGGTATAATTCTGGTTTGAATTTTTGTGCTACTGGGCTACAGTGATCTACAAGTTCATATGGAATTGGCATGTTCAAATTTCTAACATCATGGCATTGATAATGTTTTTAAAGAACATCAGAGTTGCATTTTTCTATTCAACCTCATTCAGGTAATGCTTATTGTTAACTTGGCTTTAGGAATCATCATTGGAGTTGTATTTTATTTTTAAGAAAACCCTATCGAGTTTCCTTAAACAATTGATATTGGCATGGGTATATGGTACATTGATATTGGCATGGAATTAGACTTTATTGCATTACAAAAGGCATCAGATAAATTGAGCTTTATGTCTTGGAAAATGGCCTTGAATAAAGGTCAATAAATTGAACCTTACATTTGCTTGGAATCGGGTCTTATGTTTGATATTTCACTAGGCCTTAAGGCCGACAAAAAGTATGAGGAATCACTTGTCAATTCACTTGGAAAGTGACTGAATTCGACCCTTAATTATAGTGTCTTGATGATTAAGGAAATCAACATGTTGGAATTCACATGGTAATGTTTTAATCATAGTGTCGGTCTTTTGCATGGATGAATTTTGATTATGTCAAATTGCATGTGCCGCGGACTTGAAATGATCTTATGACTGGGAAAAGTCATCGATTACCTTGCTAAATGAATTTAGGTCACTCTTTTGTGCTTTACTAGCTTGAGGGTTTGGAACCCTAACTTGACCACCACCATAGAGATATTCTCACAGTTGTTACTCAGTCTTTGATGGCTTACTACAACTCTTTGACAACGAATGGGGGTATCTACAAGATCCTTGCCATGGTTGATATTTGTGTCAGTCACTTGTCTTTGGGTGAAGGCTCAAAATTTGGAGAAGCTTCGGTTTTTTGTCTTACAACTGAGTTGGTAAACTTCTCCATGAAATTTTCTCTCACACTCCTCAAGTATTCACCTTATCATCTATTTTTTGAGGAACTGTTACTTCTCTTGGCACAAAAATTGAAGACAAGTGTTTCCTTCTTTCTGAAAAATGTTCAAATGGGTTTAATTTATGTCGTTAGAAATGCTACATTTTAGTTTTGTCATAATCAGATAGTGATACCCAAATATTCTATAATATCATCTTTGGGTCCTGCTTTAGGGGATTGTGTTTTCGTTGGTGGGTAATCATGCTTTATGCAAAATACTTTTGTCTTTCTTTTGGAATCAATGGTAGTTGTTCTTGGGTGCACTATAATGGGTGTTGTGGTTACATTTTCTATTGCAATAGTATTGGAGGGTATTTTTTACATGGAATATTTTTGTTTTAATGTTGCTTCAGTTAGCATTGCCCGTGCAGGCTCCTTGTGTCGACAGGGTTCAGTCTTCTTTCTAAAATTGCATATTCCTTAACCATTCTTTCAGAAGGAATCCTCCATGCTGAACATTTCTCTGAATCATTGCAATACCTGGTAATATGATTCGACAGAAGTTGGGTACATTAAAATTTACCTTTGTTCTTTAAAAAGAATTTGAGATGACTTATTGTGGCATTTTTTTTGTAATGTAATCATGAAATATATGTATGAAGAAAAATAGAGAAAATGAGAAATTGTTCCTTGAAGTATGAAAAAAGACTGTGAAAATTAGTGAGAAAAAAATAGCTACTGTATTTGTCCTCACAAGCAGAAATGCTTTGTTTTTTACACTGAAAATATGGAATATATGTTCAATATCAAGTTGTCTTAAGACTTGATAATGGCTGGAATTATGAAGCTTCATTCTTTAAGTTTGTGGATTTTAGGTATTGTCCGTCAAGAGGCTCTTGAGAGAAACAAAGAGAAATAGAGAGATCATCTGTATCATTTTATGTCTTACTAAAAACAAAAAAGGGGTTGGTGCTCCTTGAAATTGGTGTTTCAAATTGAAGGGTTGGTACTCTTTGAGTTGGTGCTCAAAAATCAGCCTATAAGGCATTTCTAAAAGTGGTTATTAAAATAAAAGCCTAGAAAGGTAGCAGTTTAGGAGTGGTTTTTCTACCCCATGAGGGTTTTCCACTCGACATATTGTTCCATTTTTCTTTTTTGTGGTTCATCTGATTCATTGCATGAATGCTTTAATATTCTATGTTTCACTATCATACTTCTCATTTCAGTTATATGTGATTGCATTCAATACATGAATGAGTTTATCATTGATGAATGAGAGCATAAATTTGTGTTATTTCAGTTTTAGTAAAATTTGTCAAAACAGTTAATGACACTGATTCACCCCCCTCCTCTCAGTGTCTTTTTCACTCCAACAATTGGTATCAGAGTGTAGGGTCCTCTGATAATTCTATCCAACCTAGGATTGATTCTAGCCTTGGAGTCTGTTCAAAATGTCTCAAGCTCATGAAGGCACATCCATGACTAGAGCTCCATTATTTGATGGAACTGATTATGTATTTTGGAAAATCGGAATGGAGACTTATCTAACTTCTATTGACCTTGATGTGTGGAGCATAGTGTTAATTGGGTACACTATACCAACTACATTGCCCACAACTTCTGATGAAAAGAAAATATATGAAACTAATGTAAGAGAAAAACATGTTCTCCTGTGTGCATTGACTAAATATGTCTTTATAAAAGTCATGCACTGCAACTCTTCTAGGGATATCTGGATTAAACTTGAAACTATCTATCAAGGAAATGAAAAAGTTAAACAGTCAAAAGTCCTCACTCTAAAACACTAGTTTGAAGAATTTAAAATGAGGGATGATGAAAAAGTAGCTGATTAGTTTTTGAGAGTTGATTAAATTGTCAATGCTATGAAGGATCTAGGAGAAGAAGTAAAAGAATTCGATGTTGTAACTAAGGTCATTAGAACCATACTGAAAAAATTTGAAGCTAAAGTCTTTACTCTAGAAGAGAAGAAACACTTTGACTAGCTTACCCTAGACAGCCTACAAGACACTTTGACTGCCTACGAAATGAGAATCACTAAAAACAATTCCTCTGGAAAAGAAACCACCTTTAATACTGAAAGGAAAGAAAAAGATGAGGCTACTTAATCAAAAATTTCTGATTCCAAAGAATCCCACTTTGTTAGAAATCTTGAAAAGGGATCTGGAAAATATAAGGGAAAACTTCCCTTCAAATGTTTTAACTATGGTAAAATAGGCCACTTTGCTACAAAGTGCCCTTATGGTGATTTGAATAGTGACAATGAGAAATCTAAAAAACTACCTAAGAAAAAGGCCTTTTGAATCCTTATGATGAAAGGTCATTGCCAACACATGGTCAATGTGAGAGTTGGATATCATGTGTGGACACATGGATGGAGGAGTGTGTTTAGGAATAAAAGATGGATTGGTTCATATTTTGGAACCTTTGACTCTCCAAACTTGGGAAGATGAGCAATGATGAGTGGATACGAAAGTGTGCATGGAATTAGGACCAACTAATTGATATACTTTGTGTGTTGCTTGAGAAGCTTTTTTTTTCCTTTGTGGACATCTTTGATGGATAGTTACCCCCTTTTTATTTTGCGCCATAGTTTCTTTGACTAATGGAGTATGATAGGGATCATATTTCTTTTTTTTCTTTGGTATCCACATGTATTTTATTTGTCCTATATTCTTCTTAGCTTATTTTTATTTGATAACAGTCTTTGTGCTTTGATTCAAAACCTTCTTTTGATGTTGGTCCCAATTCGTGAATGGGATGATGGGTGGATGAAGATTCATGACATGGCTAGTTGTAGTATTGGCATTGGTTTCATCATAAGGATCCTTTGTGCCCCCTATGTTGACATTTTCTTGATATGAAGTTGGCCCCAGTATGGTGATAGTAGCACCTTTGTTCTTTGATTCTCCTTGTTTTGAGATGCCTTATTCAAAATGCATTCTCTGACAAATGACCACTGCAGATGACATCATTTCAATTTTTTTCTCTGTTGACTCTGGAATATCCTGTTATGTCTGACCTGTTTCCTTGAGTGGATAATGTTGGATATCTTCATACATGATGTCCTCAGTTTGAATTTGGGATATATCTGATCTTGATGTTGACAACTCAGTTTGATTGTAGGAATCAATAACCTGCTTTTTTTGTGTAATAATGTCAGGAGTAAAGGAATCCTATTATGAATGAAGATCATCTACGTGTACATCCAAGGAAAGCATCTGATGGGTAGATGGATGAGTATGTGCTATGTGGATGTGATCATCTTGTATAGATAGGAGGGTGTCCATTATATCATTGTAGTAGCTTGGAGATACAAATTCTTGATCTCGAATGATTTCAGAATTACTTTCGACATGCTTTGGATGAACTTCTTGACATGGGTCAATTTCAAAGGATGGATTGCTTCCAAAGGGTTCTTGGATATCTTTATTAGGAATGGGAAGCGTCTCGATATCGTCTTGAGCTTTGAGTGGACTTGGATGAAATAGTGAGTTGAGGATTTATTCAATATCTGTAACCATGAGGTCAAAGGATGTAAATATGTCTTGGAAAGGTCCATTGCTAGAATTTGGTGAAAGATGTTGATCATGCTTTGGAATAAATTCTTGAGACATGTCCTCTAACTCATTAGGTGATGTAGATACATTTTCAACATGATCATTGGTCGAAGGATCTTGATCATCATTTTCAATGATTGTGGTGGGAATCTATTTCAAGCTTTGCTGAGTGAGTGGGGCTTGTTGATATGCCTGCATTTGTTGTGCCAACAATTCTTGTTTTTGGTCTTGTTGCTGATGTGCCAACAAAGCTTGTTGTTGGGCTAGTAATTGGGTTGCTTCTTGTTGCACTTTATACTGTTGTAGGCCTTGTTGAAATTTTTGTTGTCGAGCTGCTCGCAATTGTGCATGGTAATGAGTGTGGTCCTGAGCATGCATTTGTTGGAGTGTTTGCAACATGATGCTGAATGAATTTTCCATTTTGTGTTTTGGCTTATTGAAAAAGTTAACCTCTAAGGTGTTTAGGACCAATGATGAAATGAAGGATGAAAGGGTGAGGGGTATGGGTGTTTAAACTTTTAGGAACTTTGGATCAATGCTAGATTTTAGGACTTGTTTTGATTTTGATTTTGATTGAGGATAGTTTGACTAAGTGTGTTAAGTCAAACAAAGTGATAATGCACTTGTAAACTCTAGGAAGTTGTGTTATCCTAGAGTAAACTCGTACACAAGAGGATAGTTTGACTAAGTGTGTTAAGCCAACTAAAGTGATGTTGGATAATGGACTTGTAAATTCTAGGAAGTTGTGTTATCCTAGAGCAAACTCGCACACAAGAGGATAGTTTGACTAAGTGTGTTAGGTCAAACAAGATGATGCTGATAATGTACATGTAAACCCTAAGAAGTTGTGTTATCCTAGAGAAAACTCACACACAAGAGAATATTTTGACTAAGTGTGTTAAGTCAAACAAAACAAGGTGATTTTGATTTTCCCTAGAAGTCTAGCATGAATGATGTTTTCAAAGTTTCCAATAGTTTTTGGTGAAATGGAATTTTGATAAATGTTTGGATGGGGTGAAGTGTTTGATTTTGATCCTAAATGAACACAAGACGACTTGTTTACAAGACCAAGGTAATGAAAAACATTTTTTTCCCTAAAAGTGGTTCAAACCAAAAGACCAATGTTTGTATGAAAACCAAATGACTCAAAAGGGACCAAGCACATGTGTCGTTCAATTGTCTATTATCTTGCTTAGGTTTGGTTCTTTTTACCACAAACACTTTCTTCACTATTCTTTTCAAACTGAATGTCTATGTCTCAATTCCTTTTCATTCTGGACAATGTCCATTATGTGAAAATCAAGGTTTCAAGAGCATAGTTTCCTAGGTTGACTTTAGTATGAGAAAATTATGATGTAAATCCAAATGCTTAGAGACCTCTAAGGATAAAATCCCTAGGGAAAGCAACAACACTTGAATTTGGTCAAAGGTATTTTCCCCTCCTAAAGGGTTTCAAATTTGAAGATTTTGTGGATGTTTGTTTTTGAATGTTTTCGATCACAACAATTTATTTTCAATTCCAAGAACATGTACAATCCTAGGATGAAGAGACAATATTTGTTGGGATCCCACTTGGATAGATCCAGATGTACATATTCAGTGCGGATGACTAGAAGCTTGACCACACAGGCTCCTCCTTATAGTGTACTCACTTCTCGGGTCAGTCAAGCATCAGTACCCATGAATATCCCATGGCATACTTTTCATCTCTACAACAGAACCACATGTATATGTGGGGCGGCTTCAAAGGGAATGACCTTTTGAACCAACAAATAGTTAAGGATTTTGGCCTTTGCTAAACAAGGGTTTTAATGCGAGAATATCATTCGTGGGGACCATCCATGCGGCGAGAGACCATTGTTTTCCTTCTCATCGAAATAATCCTTGTGATATTGTCCTTTGTTCCAATATCCACACTTATATCCTAGGTGGAAGTCGCTTGGCTTTAGCGTGTTCCCAGTTGGGTCATTCCTTGAGTGATTAATTTTTCCCACAAGGCAGGCCCGCTAAGATAAACAAAAGCAATAAAGCATATCTCGTAGTTCAATCAACCTTCGTTGAAAAACAAAGGGAGAACACTCGCAATATACCATGCTCACACTCGCAAGATTGGTTCAATTTTAATCCCAAAATGAAATGTGGAGGTATTTACTTTGATCAAATTAAGATCACCAAAAGAGATTTTTATTCTCAAGATCGCTGTGAGGCACGAAAGAAGCGCATACGTCCTTTAGATGATTTTACTCTGAATAAACAATTACAAAACAGAACAACACTTGTTCATTTTAAGTCCACAAAACAAAAATGAATTCTTTTTATAGCACCAAATCAAATGTGTGATTTTCCTTGTTCCATAGTTAAACCTTAAACCAAATCTAGTAAGTTGTTCTAAAGTTCTTTTTAGCCTTTTGTTGCAAAATTTGAAAGCTTTTGTAGTGTTCTTTTTAGAGTCCAAAAGAAATTTAGTGTGTCCTAAGAGCATGAAAGTAATCAAATCCTTAGAAAGGGATTGTAAGTTCCCCCAAAAGTGTTTAAAAACACTTAATACAATGAGATGATAACATCATAAAGAACCATTGGCCTTCGTTTTCCTTCCTTCACTTTTGATCAAGAAATTTCTTTTTTTGGTAGATTTCAACAATTGTTAGATTTTTCGATTTTTGGTAATTTTACATGCATAACTTTGAGAGTCCTATTTTTTCCCAAAAACTTTCTAAAACTAAGATAGCATGAATTTCCAACTAACATCCTCAATTCGAAACATGAACTTCGAGTTATTAACAAAAACAACTTTTAAAAAGCTAGAAAAAAACACTAGATTGTCATTTTAAGGGCCAAGATGAAAGTTTCAAGCCCTGAAAATGTGCCAAAATGGCCACCAACCCACCTAAGTGATTGGAAATCTACATGCCACCTCATAATGAAACCGCCTGTAAACTTTCAGCCAAAACCCACATTTGAGTCAAAAATTATGACCTCGGGAAGTTCCTGCATCACAAAAAATGTTAAAAAAAATCATAAATCTGCCTTTTACCCAACTCCAGCGGCGTAATTAGCAAATGCGGAGGAGTTTAGAAATATAGTGCCACATGTGACTAAGAGCAGCGATCTGCAGCAGGACAAAGAACACAAATGCGACACTATTTTTATCCTACAACACAGTTTGGAGTTTGGAGATTGACGGTGTAGTTTGGAAATTTGAAATTTTTAGGTAGGAAGACAAATGCAGCAGAGTTTGGAGTTTTGCGCAGTGCAATATAGCGCTGCTTGTCTAACAATAGTGCAATATGACACCGCGGGATTGTGAGCGGTGCAATTTCCTGTAGGCACAAAAAATGTCAAAAAAACACAGAATTTTAGAAAAACGTGATGAATTTCTACAACGCAGCCCTCCTTCTAGTGCCAAAATGTGAACCCCAATCCTATACTTGCACAAAGACAAGAAGAAAACACATTAGTGATCTCATATGCAAGATAAAACAAGGATTCCCCATGAAATCCATCTACAATGCTCAAATAGGAAAGAAAATAAAGAAATGAACAAGAAAGCAATGAAATCGTAATTAAGCAATGCAAACACTTAATCCCATGGGATAATTGGTGCCAATTGGTGTGTCGAAATTGGCCCTTTCCCAACTCCTTTGTTGCAGTGTTTATAATTTGATGAGTGATCCATCTTGATGAAGATTCAATCAAGCTCCATGATGAAAAATCTGCATAACCTAGCTAAGAATTTGATGAAATGGATGAAACTAGATATGCTTGAGGATGAAGTTGAGTATAGTAAGTTTACTCCAATTGTGGATGATAGAATGAGAGGAAGAGTCTCTCATTTATAGATTTCCAAGTTGGAAGAAAGAGTGAAATTGAGCAATGTGGGATCATTCAAAATCCAATGGCCAAGTGCCACTTGTCAAGATGTGAATGGTTGAAGGTTGTGCACATTTTGGTCAATGTGCATGATAAATGCTATGAGATTCGAATTTGAATTTTGAAAGTGACATGTTGGAGGGAGAGAACAATTGAGTTAATGTCACTTGGCTCAAGCCTAAGGACATGTAAGAGGCATTAAATTTCTTGTTGGAAGCACCCATCCCCTTTTGGAGGGATTTTGAATTGGAAGAATATTCCACAAAAGATGCTCTTTTGAATAGAAATTGATGAATTAATAAATCAATTAAATTGATTTATTGTGCAAGTTGCAAAATCTAAACGATTGAAGTGATTTGGATTAAATTAATCAAGGTTTGATCAATTTAATAGGAAATTAGATGATGTGACAAATTTGATTAACATTTTATGATTTATTTAAATCAAAGTTGAGAGGAATAATGATTTAGACTTAATTAAATAAGAATTGATTTATTTAACTAAGGAGCATGATGTTAGATTAAATCAAATAAAGATTAATTTATTTAATTTAAGGGGGTGACTTTAGAGACTTCATTTAAATAAAATGAATTATTTAAATGAATAGAGATGGAGGATTAATTAAATTAAATTGATTAATTTAATCAACAGAGGAGAAAAACTTAATTAGATAAATAATAATTTATTTCATTAATGGATGAAGAGTGATGATAAGCTGAGAGTATGATTCAGGATAAAACAATGTTAGTAATCAGGATCAAGTGTGTCAATCAATTTTCCATGTCTACAGAAAGTATACACCACTTGGGGAACCAATCAAATCAGTCATCCAACAGTTGGTACAAGAAAATCTTATGAAAATCCTTGTTTATGAAAATTACCAAGAGCCTCAAGTTAAACCACCATGGTATAATGAGAATCACCTTTGTGACTTTCACAGAATAAAGGGACACATGATAGCTAGTTACATGCAACTTAAAAACCTAATCCAGGATCTCATTGATGATAAGACCATAACCATTGAACAACCCGAAGAGAATAAAGATCTTAAAATATACACGAATTTGATGCCAGATCAGAATAAAGGGAACAACAAAGGTAAAGGAAAAATTTACAAAAATTAAAACCACATATATGATCATGTTGTTGCATTCTTGGATGAGTGGGTAACAGTTGTCAATATCAAAGGATCTAAAGCCGAGTGTGGAGTCACCACACATAGCATCATAATTACTATCCCAAGACCTTCACAAACGTCCAAGGAACCTGCTACCAATTCAAAATAAATCCCTAATGGTTACAATGTCCTAGATCAGCTGAAAAAGCCCCCCACCTAGATCTCCATCATGGAGTTCTTGAAAATATCACCTGCACATAGGGACATTCTAGAAAATGCATTTGTTACATCCTCTATCCCCACAAATCTTGATGCAAACCAGTTTCAATCTATGGTTGGTCATATCACTACACTACATCTCCTTACTTTCTCTAAACATGATCTCCCAACCCATCTATCTCATAACTGTGCACTGCATCTTGAAGTCCTAGTACACAAGAACAAAATCAAAAGAGTCTTGGTGGATGGAGGTGTGGGTTTAAATATTTGTACCTTGAATTTGGTAAAGAATTTTGGATTCTTAGAAGATTTCATTGAAAAGGACAAAGATATCACAATCAAAGCCTATGATGATCAAGAATGGGTGTCCCAAGGCACTATTCAACTACCCATTCAAGTGGCACTAACAATCATTGAGACCACTTGCCAGGTTCTTGACCTTGAACTCTGCTATAATATTCTCTTGGGGTTCCCATGGATCCATGGGATGCAAGTTGTTACATCCACATTCCTTCAATTTGTCAAATTCCCCTATGAAAACCAAGAAGTCACAATCTATGGTGACCCCGAGCCTTTTTACTATTACAAAAATTTGGAGGCCAAGTATTATAAGATTCCCCAAGTCCCAAAAAATGATGAGGGACCCACATCTCCTTATATTGACCCATCCACCTTAGCCTCCACTTCTAACATAAAGAATCCTTCCATTCCAGACATCCCAGATATTAAGGTCATCATCCAAGATAATAGATGTGGAGATTATAAAATGAAAAAGAGTTCCTTTGTGGTAAGAGAGTTACCTCAATCTCCTAGAACCCATGGAAAACCATAACCAATTGACCTACCACCTCAAACCTTCAAATAGAGAATGTAAGAATAACATGCAGATCTTTAAATGAAAACCACATTGTGGAACTTTCTGATCCAACAAAAGTGTAAATTTAGGACGTATCCAATGGTGAAAACCTCTCTAAGGAGCCAAAGGATGATGGATTCAATCTTACTCCTAGTGCCATCCATCAGGAAAAATCAGTAGTACTGGTAGAAAAATGCAACCCAATCAATCTAGGAACTGAAGAGACACCACACATCACTTTCTATGCAAAATCACTTTTGACTGAAGAACAAGAAATTCTAGATACATTTCTGAAATAAAGGAAAGTATATTTTTCATGGACCTATGTTGACATGCCATAACATGATCTAGAGGTTGTAGTCCATCATCTAGTCGTATACCCAGAAGAAAAACAAATAAGACAAAAGTTGAGAAAGATGCATCCACAAATCACATTATTAGTCAAACTTGAGCTACAGAAACTCCTTGACGCTGGCTTCATACGACCCATTAATTATCCTGAATGGGTTTTGAACATTGTACCTATTTCTAAGCCCACTGGGGGCATTCAAATTTACATCGACTTTAGGGACTTGAACAAAGCATTCCCTAAGGATGATTTCCCTCTTCCCAACATAGACATGATTGTAGATTTAACAACATGACATGAAATGCTATCATTGATGGACGGGTTTTCAGGGTATAATCAGATTATGATAGAAAAGGATGATCAACATAAGATATCCTTCACCTGTCCATGGGGAACCTACTGTTGAACATGATTTTATTCAGGTTAAAGAATGTTGTAGCTACCTACCAAAGGGCGATGACTCTGATTTGTCATGACATGATTCACAAATCTGTGGAAGACTACGTAGATGACATAATATTCAAATCAAGAAAGTTTCAATACCACATAGTGACACAAAGCTCTATCTTTGACAAACTAGAAGAATAGAAGTTAAGGAAAAATCCTATGAAATGTGTATTTGGTGTCACATCAGGAAAAAATTTAGGGTATATTGTATCAATGAGGGGAATCAAGATAGACCCTTCAAAATTCAAAACAATCCTTGAAATGGAAGCAACACAGATATTGAAGCAGTTAAGGGGCTTATAGGGAATACTCCAAACCATTCACAAATTCATAGCATATTTAGCAAACAAATCCATCCCATATTCTCATCTACTCCATAAGGGAGTAGCATACAAGTGGGATCAGAAATGTGATCAGGCATTCAATAAAATCAAAGAATAATTGCTAACACCACTAGTCCTCATGCAGCCGATCCTGAATAAACCATTGATCTTGTACATATCAGTGACAATGGCAGCCCTTGGTGCTCTTCTAGCACAACATGATGAAACATGAAAAGAGAAAGCCATTTACTATATCAATAGAACCTTGATAGGGCTCAAACTCAAGTACACATTCATCAAAAAATATTTTTTGGTCATGGTGTTTTCTTCACAAAAATTTAGGCACTACATGCTAGCTCAACAAATAAAGATCATCACCAAAATAGACCCTCTCAAGTATCTACTTTCTAAAGCAACACTCACAAGACGAATGGAAAAATGGGTTATGATCTTAACCTAATATGATATTGAGTATGTCGAGTGAAAAGCTATCAAGGGTTAGGTAATTTCAGATCATATGGTCGACGCACTGATATTTGTAGAGAATCCATTAGTGTCAGAGCTCCTTGGTGAGTCAATTTTCAATCTCAATGTAGTAGATCATTGGAAGGTATATTTTTATGGGTCATATACTCAAAATGTGTCAGGATCCAAAGTCCTCTTCATCACACCACAAGGGGATTGTATTCCCAGATCATACAGATTATCTTTCCCTTGTACTAACAATCACCGAGTATGAGGCCCTTGTCATAGGACTTTTAATTGCAGTGTAATGGAAAATCATGGCACTTAAGGTCTATGGAGTCTCACAAATGATCATCAACTAGATCAATGATGAATACCAAACAAAGAATGACAAACTTACCTCTTACAAGAAATTGGTGGAGGATCTCAAGGAATTCTTCATCATCACATTTTAGCAGATACCGAGGGTAAACACAAGATCCACGGATGCCATGGCTGTAATTGGATCATTGATGGATATCCCATGCAACGTCCCTAAACATGAATTCCTAGTAGAGTAACTTCTCATACTAGCTTTTGAGGTACCAGATTCTAAGTTCATGTTTGAAATCATTGGTCCCGGTGATCCTTGGTACCATGACATATCTACATGAAAGTAGGATTCCTCCTCATCGATATCACCCCAAACCTCAAAAGAACCTTTATCAAGAAGTCATCCTATTTTGTTATCTTAGGTGACACCCTATACTATAGAAGTATTGAAGGAATCCTTTTGAGATTCCTTAACCTCAAGGAAGCTTTGATTTCTTTAAGTGAGGTACACAATGGTATTTGTGGTTTTCATTCTAATGGTATGATATTATCTAAGGAACTATTGAGGACTAGGTATTATTGGTCTATAATTGAGAAGGAAGCTCATGAATATGTCCAAAGATATTTGCAATGTCAACAATATGGGGATCTCATTCATGCACTAGCTCAGGAGCTCCAACCGATTATAACACAATGGCCCTTTTCACGATGGGGGATCGATCTCATCGGAAAAATCTTACCCACCTCATCTAATGGACAAAATTTCATTATCACTCCTACATAGTACTTTACAAAGTGTGTAGAGGCCATCCCCATGACCTATATCATAGGAAAGAAGATTGGAAAGTTCATCCTAAACTACCTTATCTACCATTATGGTGTTCCTCAAGCCCTTATCTCATATAATGGAACACCCTTCAAAAACTAGGATGTCGATGAGCTATGACAAAAATTCAATATCCAACATCACTTTTCCACCCCATACTACCCCTAGGGTAATAGCCAAGCTGAGGCTATGAATATAACCATCTTGAAAATCCTAAAGAAAACCCTCAATGAAGTTGGTCATGATTGGCACCTACAACTAAATCTCACCTTATGGGCCTACTGCATGAGTATTTTCACACCTATAGGTGGAACCCCTTTCTCCCTTATCTATGGATCATAGTCCATCCTTCCCATTGAGACCAACCTCCAATCCTTAATAATATCATTGAAAAATCTCATTACTAATGAAGAATATCGGGTGTCATGGTTGAATGAGCTAGAACTACTGGATGAGCATCACGTGGATGATTTGAACCACCTATAGGTCTATTAGAACCATCTAAAAAGGAGCTATAATAAGAAGATCAAGAATCAATCATTTCAAGTAGGATAGCTTGTGTTGAAAGATAATAAAAAAAATGTGCCAAATCCAGATAGCAAGGGAAAAGTTGAACCCAACTGGTTGGAACCCTTCATCATCATGGTAAGTTACAAGTCAAGATCATATCAGGTATCCACACCCGAAGGTGAGCCTCTGTAGGATCCCATCAAGAGCTCCCATCTCAAAAAAAAATTATGCTAAGCTTGCAAGGTATAAATCAAAAATATCAAAAAATATAAAAATATAAAAATCCAAAAAAATTAGAAAAAGGATTGAAAATAGTAAAGAAAAAAATTGTCCTCTAGTGAAAACCACTTCAGTGGCACATTTGGCAAGTACCTTGGTGAAAACTTGGCAATTAGACGCCTTGTGTAAATAAAGAATTTTCCATCCACCAACACTTTCCATCACATTCCATTGATCCTTCCATTACCCATCCACATTCATATCATAGCTTAATCTTGTATCAGTATCATGTTCCCTCCATGTACTACTTGGAATATTCCTAAGGCTAGTTTGTCCTACCTATATCGAGGTAGCCTATCACATCATGCTGGGGGAATGTTCTTAAAAACCTGTACGGGATCGAATTCATGTATATTCTTGAAATATTCCTTAAAATAAAAAAATCTAAAAACATTCATAAAATTAGAAAATCCAAAAACATTCATAAAAACTAGAAAATCCAAAAAACATATCAAAAATCCAAAAATAGGTCGAAAACACAAAAAAAGTCAAAAAAAATAGAGGTCATGTCAAACTACATCATCTCTGAGCTTGAACGTAGGCAAGGCTAATGTTTGACCGACCCCCAAAACATTAGGCCAGTCCTTTAGGAGTCTGTCATAATAAACTTGCAATCCAACATGTTCATATTTTCATCAATAAACAAAGTCGCCAGTCAAACTATGTGGTCTCTACGTGTATAATGTAGGAAATTCTCATCTCTGATCAGCCCCCGAGGCCCCTAGGATAGGTCTTTAGGTTAGGTTCTTGGTCAAAATCTCAGAAAATACCAAAAAAAATTTTAAAAATGAAAATCAAAACATTTGTAAAACATCTCAAAAATCCCAAAACAACCTCAAAACATTTCAAAAATACCAAAAACATTCAAAAAATCCTAAATCACCCATCCCATTTCAACATTCACCCACAATAAGCATCCATTCACAATAATTTAATCATCATCTTTCACCTTTGGCAAAACAATCGAAAACAAGTATAGCAAATTAAAAGTGTGAACTCAAACCTCAAATTCTTAAGTCTAGGTCAATAGGTAAACAAGTTGGTCAACTCTTTGCATCAATAGCCTGTCATCCAGTTAATTCCAAAATCATCTAATAACATCATGTCCTAGGATGCATCCTTCCTACAATGGACATTAACATCAGACATCACCGTAGTTTAGTCTTGGTTAGAGGTATGAAGAACATTGACTTGTTTATGTACTTGATCTTTTCTTTTGATTTATCTATTGTGCTCATACCAATGACCTCTCGATGATGTCTAATCAATATGATTTAGAGAGAAAGGAATGGGGCATTGATCATTATCTTTTGTTTGTTGTTCTTGTTGGATATTCTTGTAATATAACCTTGGTCATTAACATTTTGGTCGGTGTGTAGGGAGGATATTTGGGATACGTTGTTGACTATTACATTGGGAGGTTTCTCCTTTCTATGTTTTGGTTTGAGATGTTTGAAATATCTGAAGTACGTCCTAATAAGCTTTCATATATTGGGTGTGAACAAGGATGCTCCTATTTGTTTGTTGAGTCAAATTCAATCTCACTAGATACAACATCATCCTGGTTCTGTGTACCTTGATGCATTGTATCTATGTGTGTTATCAAACAGAAGGAAAGTTATGCTCTTTACATCCCCAATCCCTGGATACACAACACAACATTATCATTTATCATCATATCTAATAAAGTCTTGATGACTCATAGACTTGTTGGACTTTTGCATCTTCCTGAAATAAAAGGTTGATCCCTCTCATTCTTCTATTCTCTTTCACGTTAACATAATATCATGTCATTCACCAAAACATCAATGCATTCATCTGACATCCACAACCTGTCTGTATCCTACATAATCATGGCATATCATCATAATAGGAAACATCATCCATCTCACATGCATTGTGTCATAATTTAAGTTGTTTAGGATAATATAGATTTGTTGTTCTAAGAATCTTAAAAACATATCATTTACATCGTCATATAGATCTGTTAGTCTAACCATCCATACATCCATCTTGAACCTCTTTGTCGTGAGCTCAACCTAAAACTGAAATTTTTTGCCTGATCCCTCAAGGGGGCAGTGTATGACCATAATTATTTCTACTGGGGCAACAGTGAGGCATCCAAAAAAATGAGGAAATTTTTGAATTTTGATATCAACAGTGTTATTCTTTGAAATAGCGTAACTGGTACATTGCTTCAAAGAGGGGCAAAATGTAGACATGCATATTGCCATTATACATTTAAATCTGATCAATTAATATGATTTCTACTATTAATCAAGTAATTAAGTTTATTTTATTAATTCACTTCCTACTCACTAATGTTCACAAAATTTAATTAATTTAATCAAATTATTTAATCAAATCCCTAAAGTCCTCTCATATGATTTAATAAATCAAATGTTAAATCCCCTAAATTCCTCCAAGTTAATTAATTTTGGATTAATTAACTCCTAATCCTAATTACCCATTCTCTAGATTTTGACACAACCTTGGTCAAACCCAATTGTTTATTAACCAACCCACTTGCACATGAAAATAGTTTCTTTTAATTAACTAATTACCTCATTTATCCTCTCAAAAGCATATTCTATGGAATATTCCTTCATTAACTGGACCTTTATTTAACATTCTTACCCTAACAATTTCCCTCCAAAACATCTCACCCACATTCATTAACTCCTCTTACATCCTCATTTATGCTTCTTACATCCTCTCACATCTTCAACCATATGCATTTATTTCTCTTCCATCCTCCTTTCCTCTTGTACATTCTCCAAAAATGTGCTCCACCTTCATCAAATAGATTTGAGACAAGTGTCTCAATCTCATTGGCTCTCTTTTAGTCCCACATTCCTCCCACCTCTCCTTTCTTCAACCCTTCAACCTATAAATAGAAGCCACTTCTACTTAAAATCCATCCACAATCTCATGCATTTGCACTATAGGATCTTTTCATCTCCATTTCATCACATTTTGAAGGCTTGTTCATTATCATTTCACTTATCAAGGGGGTGGGAAATCTCGTCCTTTCCACATGAAAGGAGTACCACTTCAACTATGGGATAGGTTTGCACATGCTTTATATGCTTTAAAATTAGTTTTTTTGATCTTTTATGGTTTTGTTTGGCATATTTAGCATGATTCAATATCTCATAGGGAGGCGTTTATTTTCTTTTTCAAAATGGATTAAATATGCTAATGTTTTCTCTTGAGAAAATGCAAGAAAAAAGCCTCTACACAACCATCATCGACAAAATGGACATGAAATGGAACATTGCAAGCATCTTAAAAATCTTGTGCAAGACCTCATTGGTTCCAATTGTCTATTTGTTGTGGTCACTATTGATCAAGGCAATAAGTATGTTGCCCCTCCAAACCAAAACTTGCAAATTTTCACCAATCCCATGCCAAAACATAATATATCATTTTTCAAAGCTAGCGAAATTCCAAAGAATGATGTGATGAATGTTGATACAAATGATGAAAACACTATTTTTGTTCTAACTAATGCTATTAATATCAATCCTATAGATGAAATTATAGGCGTGATATATGTCATCCCTCGTAAGGGCCAAACTAAGAGTACTCTTGATATTGCTTTCTCCTCTAAGGATATACTTAAGCATTTTCCTGATGGTTCTCTTTACATATCCTGTCATATCTATGACAAGCCCACTAATGGGATATTAATAGATCCATCCTATGGAGAGAATGTGATCACTAAGGAATTTCTACTTTTACATGAGCTCTATCAAGATGAATATGGTAAATTGAAAGCATGGATCAAGACACACAATGGTTTGGCATACCCTATGATTGGATTTATCACCTTACCATTACAAATAGGACCAAAAACATTAGATGTCACATTCTCCATCATCCTATAGTCAGACCAATTTTGTGTCAAGCTAGGCCACCCATGACTTTGCTCCATCAAATTTATCCCTTCGTTTGTGCATAACTTAAAGTTTATATCTGATAATGAGATATTCATTGTTCACCATAGTGGCTTTAACCCCTTATCATCTAAAGGAAACTTTTCCCTAGATGCCTTTTGGCCTAAGCCCATGGAACCTATAAAGCCAAGAGAAGACTTATTTTTCTTGTCCTATCAAAATTTCAAGGCAAAGAAGATAACCAAATTATCTCTCTGCAACATATCCCCATCCACCTCCAAGCTTACAATCCTTGACGAAACCATGCTTGAACCTAAACAAGACCAAAACAATCAAGAAAAACCTAAAACAAAAAGCTCACCTACTTCTTACAAGTGACCAAGAAACAATGAAACCAACCCCACCAAACCTCCAAGAATAAAACAAGTTTACAAAGTCAAAGAAAAAGAAATTGAACAACTTCCCATGGTTCCTTTTGTTCCTCTCGTTAGGGAAGAAAAGAAACCTATGGTTGATCAACCCGCTCCAATGCAAATTGAAAACAAAATTAAAGAAATAGAGGTGCTAGAGAGCATATACATAGATGTCATGCCCTTTCTCACAAGTTACTCGACAAGTTAAACAAAGAAAATTAAGATCCAAACTTGATTGAAGCAGTGCATGATGACCCTCCTCCCCAACCGAAGCAAGACAATTCAATGCATCCTCCACAACAAGAGTTGAACTCTTCTATGGACATTATCCTTAGATCTCCTATTGTGATCAACTTAGACGATGATCATGAGGTTTTTAAAATTGACGAAGAGGTGCATAATTAACTAAATACATTATTTTCCTCTTCCATGAGCTTAAATGAAAAATATTCTATAAATAGTATAAAACCTGGTGCTTTTTCTAGTTTCGCATTGGATCTTGTCCCTCTGGCTATTTTCTTGCCTTTGGTGTACATGGAACATGATTGGGAGGTAAATGAATTGCACATAGGTTCACTTGCATTTTCCTTACTAGTCCTTTGCATCATTTCTTTTTCATTTTATTTTGTGTTATTGCATGTGCATGATGTGATCCCCATGACATTATATTTTCTCTATCTTTGTGATATTCCTCTATTTGTACTTTCATTCTTCTCTATGTCATGCATCGCTTTCACTTTTCATTTTTATCATTTTTCTTGTGTTTTCCTTTTGGGGATGGTGCAAGGAATTGAGAAATTCATGTCTCCTTCATGTTGACCCAAAATGATTTCCTTTTCTTTTTCAAATTCATTTCATCTATATCTCTTTCTTGTGTTTTCCTTTTGGGGATGAAGCAAGGTGTTAAGACACCCTATGTCTCTTCCATGTTGACCCAAGAGTTTTCATTTTTTTTTGCTCTCTTTGTGCCATTATTCCATTTCGATGTGTATTTGGGGAATGATGATAGTTCCTTCTCTCTAATAAACATTGTAGGAAAGAACATACTGCCCCCAAATCCATAGATCCCTTATGTTTTTGGTGTTTTCATTTTGTAGGCAACCCCTCTCTTTTCTTTTCTCTTGCATGATGCAACCTTACTCAAAAACATATGACTTAGCATGAGGATTTCCAAGTTGGATCTCATGTCATTATTCTTTTTTTCATTTTTCATTTTCTACTTTAAAGTAATTTCTCACAACATGGTGTTTAGCAATTTATTTAAAGTGGGGGCATACATTGACATTATTCTTTCACAATTTTCCTTTTCTTGGTTCTTAGTGTAGCCTTCTTGCTTCATATGATATGTTTGTCACTTTGTGGATGATGTTGGGTGTGATGTACTTAAAGATTGTGATCTCTCTTAGAATATTACATTCCTCTTAGTGGTTTGATGCAACACACTGCATCCCCTAAGTTGTGAATCTTTTATTCTTTGATTGGTCCTCTCTTGGAGATATTAGGCGCAATGTTCCCTAAGTTAAACACCTTGCATGAACTAAGCAAGACTCCTTTGAACATTTCCTATTTTCAATATGTTATATGGAAACCTTGCATAATACAGCTTGCATGCCTATAGAGAAATCTTGTTTGTTCATGAGCTCCAAGCATATAGAGTTTTTCTTGTCTCATGAATCTTAAAAATCGAAGCATTTCTATGTGGAACCTTATTAAAGTTATCATGAGGTATAAATTTGGTATGGTTGAGCGGAAACCCCAATATGAGGCATGACTTTCACCATAGCCACTTGCATGTGTGTGTGAGTACATACCGGTCATGAGTGTATGTTTCCCACCTCTTAGGACTTCTCACCTGGCAAAAAGCCATGAGTTTTGTTACCTCAGAGTGAGTATGCATTTTTCGAACAAACAACCTAGATTTGATCCACATCAAGATGGCCAAATGATCGAAGCTTGATCAAAATTTATTTTATTTATTTTTGTCTTTTTCATCTTTGGGAGTGTATGATTAGCCTTTTTGTTGTTCTTTATATCATTTTCATGTGTTTTCCTTTGTGCTTATGTTGGTTTGCCACATGATCTTCATCCTGGGGTCTTGATCATCCCTCTCGATTATTGTTGTCTCATCTTGCTAGAATTGGTACATTGTAACCCCTCTTGATGTATATTTGTCTACTTTATTGTGAGTTTGAAGCAGGTTCATCCTCTCATGAAAGTGGGGGCTAAATGTAGTGTCGAAAAAGGGTCCTTTTAAATTTTTGCACTTGTTTGGGTCCTCCTTGTGGATTTTGGCTTAACATTTCCCTGGTTTAGTGTTGTGATGTGGATAACACATCCACATTAGGTCTTGGGCCTTGGTGAACTAATGTATTTTAACGGTACCTTGCAAAGGTTTTGTAAAGTTTTTTAACACACTTTTCTAGGGTTTTGTCAATTAACTAAACATAATGAACATAATTTAAATCATAATCAATCTTATTCTTTCCTTATTTGGAGTGTTGTAAAATTTTGTAACACACTTTCACATTCCTCTAAGCTTCTCATTAATAATTGGGCATATTTTGCATCCAAAAGCCTATTTATTGCATCTTTTCGAGAATAATCCTGACACAAATCAGTAACCAATCATAATTTAGCTGTTTTTGGCTTGTGTGGCCCAGATTTAATGTCTAGGACTCATTATCCACCTTGGATGAATGAGTCCCAACTAGGTCTTTTTGCCTCGATGCAGGTTTCACACATTTCTAGACACTTTTGATTTTTGGTCCCATACATTATGTGTGATGGGACTCATTCGCCACCTTGGGTGAATGAGTCCCATGTGACCAAAATTCAAATTTAAATCAATTTATGGCGAGATTTTACTCTCCTAGATCTGATGTTGACTTGTAGTGTTGTAATTTTGGGAATTCTTTCATAATTGAGTATAAATACAAGGTTCTTTCACTCATTTTCACCTAATAATTTTGTGAGAGTATCCTTATAGAAAGTTGAGTTCACAAGAGAATTTGAGCAAGAGAATTCAAGGCATTCAAGGGAATATTATGAATAATTCAAGAGCATTCTTCACACATCAATCATCATGCAAAAGATTACATTCTTCATGTTTGTTATTGTGCTAACAATTGAAATGTAGAGTTCATGATTCAAGCAAGAATTACATTCAAGATCTATCAACATCAAGTAAGAGTCAAGAACTACATCCATTGCAGACATTCCAAGCATAATTGCAACACCTTATTGCTAGGTTTTGGTGAGTTGCAAAATTACCTTTTGTAAATTCATCATTCTCCCTTTAGATTTTCTTTCATTCCAAAGGTTTAATTACCAACAAGGGGTTTGACAAGGGAGAAACCCTATTCTCTAACCCTGCAACATTTTCCCCTCTTCTTGTGTGTGATTTATAGGTCTAGGTTGTAGATTTATGAATGAGAAAAGTTGGAGAAAAGTTTTCAAGTCTCTAAAGTTGTCAAAGTTGTCATTCAACCTTGGATAAGCTTGGAGAATACCTACATGTATTATTTTTCATATTCAGGTCTGGAAACCAATCAAAAAGAGTAGACCAAACCAAGAGGCATCAAATCCACTTCAAAACTTACAAAAATGTAGAAGTGCATTGATTCACCACTATTGGTGAATAAGTCCCACTGTATAGGGTTGAATAGGATTTTTGCAGATTTCAATACCCTTTTGGCTAAAACTATTTCTGCACATTTTCCTAGAAATTGTACTGATTCACCTAGCTTGGAAAATGAGTCCCAATCAACATAAACAACAGATTTTTCAATGATCTAGGTCTCCATTCTACCTTATTTAGTCTCCCAAGTGCACAAATTTCAATCTCATAGCTTCTTATTGCATTTTGCATATCTTACTATGTTTTCAAACATATTTTCCAAGTTTACACTTGGTGGTGAACAGCTCATTTGAAATTATTGATCATTCAATTCCCTATAACATTCCCTTTTCAAGATTTCAATCTCCTTTGCATTGAAATCTCAAGGGTTTTTTCTTGAATGAAAAGAGCACAAAAAGTAATCTCTCCTTTTAGTTCCAAAACCCTAGAAGCCAAAGAGGGAGGTCACCATTTTCTTCTTTTCAATTACAATATTACACTATTCACATAATTCAATAGCCATAAATTTTTATTTTAACTATAATTTCAACTATAAAACCACCGGTATGAACCAAATATAATGTGGTCAAGCACATTGTTGATCTAAAAATCATGCCACCATGAATTTTACTTGGACCTATTTAAGTGTAGGTCTAAAATTGCATACTAGTGTAATTTCATGCTTATGTTTTGAACCCACCTTACCCTAAGATTTAATGATAAATATTTTACTCTTATATGAATACTTTTTCTTGCACATGAAAGACACAAGGTGATATTAACATGTGTTCTCAATTTTAGTAGAATTCTTGTGGACACTAATTTTTGAAATTCAAAAATGTACTTTCTATGTGGCTCATTTATGACTTGTGTCATAAAGTCCAAATAATAAATTAACACCTCTTCCCTCTCATTTGAGAAAGAAAAACCCTCACTTTTACCATTCTTGGGGGCTTTTTACAAGTTTTTCAAATGTAACTCTCAACTCTTCTACCTTGGGGAATCTCTGATCAAATTTTTAGTGGAGATTGCAAGTGCTTCATTGTTCTTATTCTTACTTATTTCTTCACATATGATAGTAAGGATTTCTCAAAGGAAGAGCTTCATTGTTACATTGGTGCATCAATTAAGAGAAAAAACCTTGACTGTTGGTAACATCTTTAATTTTATTTGTTGCAAGATAATTTATTTTGTGTAAGGGAAAATTTATTTTACTTTACCAAATTTGATTAGCATGAAATGGTGATTTTCATCATAGACCAAGTTTAACACTGTTATTACTTTATCTATCTATTTTTTAGTCCTTAATGTAATTAGGATTTAAAATCATTTTATCATCTACTTCTCTTTGGTTTTCTATGGAGGCTGAAAGACCAAAATAAAGGTTTAACTGAGGGAAACCCTAAGCAGCCCCAACCAATTTTCCCATCTTTGCACGTGTAGGTTAAACAGGTTCTAGTTCTTAGACCAAACATTCTAAAAAAATTAATTCACCAGTCAAGGATGGTAGTGCTTCACGAAGATATTTGTTGTACATGTTGGCATCCTATACAAAGAGCTTTCACATCTAGCATCAGGATCCACTGGGTCCCTTTTTTATATTTTTTGTAAGAAATAAATTTTGTCTATTTTATTATTCATAGAAGAACATGTTTTAAACATTTTATCTATATTTAATTACTTTGAAACAAGAATATATTTTTGTTTCAACACTCTTATTCTAATTTTTATTAATATCCTTGGTTCCATATTCACACATAAGCATTTTATTATTCTTTGAGGTAATATAATAATTTTATTTGAGTAAAGTATTTATTCCTTTATTGTATCAAATTATCACCATTTTATTTTGGTGAACTACACTTTGTTTATAAATTTATATTCTTTATCTCTTCAGCTATCTTCTACTAGATTTGATCTTATTTGGTAAATGAATCTTATCTAACAATGTCAGATCTATTTCTCCAAACCTTTCATGCATTTGATAATGTATTTTCTAGTGATTATTTTAATATGTTAGATGAATTTCTTAATGATTTGCAAGAAATATCTATTCCTATGATTCTTACTTCTTCTATTACTGTTACTTCTTTAAAAACCAATTTAACACAATCTTGTAATTATTTCAATAATATTGTAAAGACTAATTTTTGGTTTTGTTTCAAAATAATTTGAGAAACAAAAAATCATTGTATATAGAGTAAAATAATTAAATCTACAACCCACAATAACCATTCATGGTGTTTTTAATGTTATTTGGGCCATTATGTGCATATTTATAAGTATATCACTTCAAAAGTACTTGTGACTATTGATTATACTTCAATAGGAAAAGTATAACACTAGAAGAAACAAAAATATGTTAACATTTGTACATCTCTACCTTCTCCTAAATCTATTCTACCCCCTACTCCTAAACCTATTTCAAAACCCCAAAAAAATTGATCTTATCAAGCAACTTCATGTTTCTCCTACTATGATATCCCTATGGGACCTTCAAATTTATCTTTCTTATTATGACATGATTTAATAGGATTTACAAAATATCCTTCTTCCATATTATACTATACTAATGATTTCAATGCTTGAATGGAATGTATTTGTTTTAATACCATATATATAACATTCCATCAGCATGAATTTCCTTCTCTTGAAATGTAAAGCCAATATTATCTACTCATAATGATTTTTATTAAAAATATAGGTATCAAACACACCCTCATTGATCATAGATTATGATTCATTATTTGTGGTTTTGATTTGTCACCTTGTCTTGAAATAGACCCCTCTTTTCTTGCCAATAGATCTCTTTCTATTTGTGGGTTTGATAATCATGGTCGAAAAACTCTATGTATTGTAATATAGCTTGTGTAGCTCAAAATTGTTACTATACCCACCTTGGTATATGTCATGCTTATAAATATAGCATACAACCTTCCTCTAAGTCAATCATGGATACATGTTATGCGTATATTATTTTCCACCTCTCATGAATCTATTAAATTTATCAACAATAATCAAGTATTCATAATATGAGATAACCCAAATAGAGTTAACTATTGTCAAACTGATTAAATGTTGGTCACTCATCTAATCCTTCTCTTAATCTTAAAAAATTAGTTCCTTCATCATTTTGAAGCCTATTACACCACTATTGACACTAGTTCTTGATGATAGTGCTAACTCAATTTCTTGTCCTATATATAATGCATTCCCATGTGAATATTGGGGTTAATTATAATTTACACCATTCTTTGTGGGAGAATATAAAGTCAACCTATCCCACTTTGACATTCTATAAATATCATTAACATATCCTAAAGAAGATGTAATTCTGTCTCCTTCTCTAGATAGTAAAAATGATATATATGATTATACTTCCTATATTGATTACACCACTAATAGTGATACTACTTATTTTAAGGAGTTGCAATCAATTTATGGTATTTGTTTTAGTATTTTTCTCTAAAATAGATTATAATGGAAACTTTTGTGGTCATAAGGAGCAAGATATCAAGATCCCTTTAGGGAAAAATCCACACAAATATAATACCAATATTTGATTCAAACCATCTCACTCTAAACTAAAATCATCATTAAATGTAAACATGATTTCTTTGGATTCTCCTTCACTTCCTCTGATTCGTCCTCAATTTATTATGGATAGCATAGATTCATCTATATCCCCTTGTAGTGTAGGAAAAGGTATTCCTTTTTCACTCTTAATTTGAAAATGAATAATTAATGTATAAAAAAGCTTAATGATGCCTTAATTTAGAGTTGTAATATGTATTTTACATATTCACATTCAATTTAAGGCCCTTTAAAATTAAAATGGAATTAATTGTGCCTTATTTTTGGTGTTGTAAGGTGTATCTTTACACTTTCACACTAACCTAGGGCTTCATTAATTAATTGAGGTCAAGTTTCCTTAATTGGTCCCTATAATTCAAATCTAAGCCAAATTAATTGTAATTTTCAAGGGATAAAACTCGACATTCATAAATTCCTTGACATAAGGTTTAACATTGAGAAATATGTGTCATAAATTCCTCACTTGCACCTAGAACCTAAATTCAAATTATGTTTTTTGTAGTTTTTCAATGATTTCAAATATACATTCAGATGTCATCTTGTGATATTTGAATTTTGAGAATTAATGTTAAGATATGTATAAACATGAAATTATTTCACTAAGTTCGTCATAGAATAATTTTAAGAGATCATCCCTAATAGAAATTTTATGAGATCAAGAGCCTTCAATTGAAGATTATTGTAACAATCAAGATTCCTATCAGCATATCAAATATTTCTTGCATCATGCATGTTGTTTGAGATAATATGATGATGTATTGTTCAACATCTATTCAAGTGTTGAAAATAATTATCTCTAATTAAGTTTCATGATTACTATCTACTTCCATTGAAGCCAATTCATGCTAATTGTAGATCTATAATCCAAGGTTCAAACAAATATTTGGTGAGTTGTTATGCAATGTTGTTCATTCATCATTCATTCATTCATTTCTATTTCATTTAAAGGTTTAATTACCAAAATGGGGTTTGACCAAGGAAAACCTCCATTAACCTAACAAAACAACAATTTCCTCTCTTTGATGTGTGATTGCAGATTTTAGGTTGAAGATCATTTGAAGAGAAAATTTGAGAAAAAATGAAAAGTTGTCAAAGTTGTAATAAAATTTATCATTTCATGGAAACTCCTCTATAGAATTTATTTGTGGTTGTTCCACAATGATAATCGGGAATATGGGAGTGAAACCATAGTGGAAGGAAACCTAGAAAGCATTTTTTAGGAACCCTAGCAAGGACCCATTCACCATAGGGTGAATGAGTGCTTAGTGAGCTTCAAAAGGTAACTTTTTGTGAAAGGTACACATTCGTTTCCCCTTTCTACATCTACCTTTTTATTACTATTTATGTTAGATTTGATTACTATTCTTCATTTCCATTATATAGCTTACATTTTGGTGTTTGTTTTATGGTTTTGATCTTTCTCTCCAAAGTGTTATTTATCTTTTATCCTTGTCATTTCATAGATAGGATTTTTTTTTATTCATATCTTTATTTGACTAACCTAAGGTTTTTTAATCACTTCATTGTTTGGATCTCATTTCCTTGAATGAAATTAGGAGAAATAGGTTGTGGTGAACCTCCCTTTCATAACACATTCCCCCAAACCTATTTTTCTTTGTTTCATTATGGTGAACCTGAGTTTGATCCTTGCATTTTCTGATTTTGGAGTCCTCTTTCACCCTAGATTTAGATCTTGCATCCATTTTCATATCTTTGCATTGAATTGAGTCTCATGTAGGGTGTCTATTTTGCATTTAAATTTTCATTTCATTTAACGGTTTTAGGATTGCATCTTTGCATTTTTTAAATCTGAAAAATATAAAAAAAATTGTCATCTTGCATATCATTTACATAGAATTACATCATATTCATTTGCATTTGAAAATTGAAACAAAATTGCATATCAAATTAGGTATTTTAGGTTGTCATTTTGTCACATTTGGCATTTGCATTTAATCCTCATTTCACAAAAAAATCAAACTAAAACTTCTTGTACCAAATCAAAATCAAGAAACCATTGAAGTTAACTTGAAAATATATAAAAAATTATTTCAAAACCCTCACCTAGGACCCATTCACCCTAGGGAAAATGACTCCCTTATTAGGGACATATAATTATTTTCTAGGTATTAAAACATTCATTTGTGTATTCTTGTATGTTGTTTTAAGAGTTTTGTTTATGTTTGTAGAATATTTTTTTCTTCAATTCGGTCATATTTAGCTTCATTTGATAAAGTTAGTGCATTGTGTGATTTCAAAATTTCATTTACAAGATATTATTTTCAGGGTTTTGCATAGTGTAATCAGAAAATTACCTTGTTAAGAATCTAAAAATTGCATTTACATAGTATATTCTAGGTCATTGCATTGCATTTTACCCTCTTTTATTTTGGGTTGACATTCAATTTGTAAAACTTGTATGAGATTTAAATATTTTTTTTCCTATTTGCAATATTGTTGTAAGACATAGTTCGAGACTCATGTCATCCTGCAATACACCATTCACTGTGGATCTTGGGTTTTCTAACTCTCTTTCTAATAGTGTTGATAATCAAGCCCCTATGCATCATAACCTACAAACCTCATTTTCAATAACTTCCTTTCCTACAACCAATGTGCATGATGTTATTCATAAACTGCAAGAAGAGACAAGGAGAATAAATGAAGGTTTAGAAAAAATGCAAAATGGTGTGAGTCTTGATGCGTCTGTAATGATAGCTAACATAGAAAGATGCTTAAGAATGAACATGGAATAAATATTTCTTGTGGCCTCCTTGAAATCATTAACGAGACCTTAAAATACCACATTGGTCAACTTTATTGAAGTTAAACCTCATACAGACCAAACCAAAATGCCCCTTGATATTGGTTTCTCACAAAAAGATATAATCAACCATGCACACGATGGTCCTCTTTACATAGCTAGAAGAATCAATAACAAGCCTACTAATGGGATATTAATTGATCATGTCTATGTTGAGAACATGATCACGGAAGAATTCATATTTGTGCATGACCTTTACCAAGATACATATGAAAGACCGAAAGCATGGATCAAAACACATAATGGTTTTGCTTGCCCTATGATTGGAATGATAAGGCTCCCTCTAAAATTTGAATTGAAAAAATTAAATTTCTTATTCACCATCATCTTGTCATCAGACCAATTTCATGTGAAGCTAGGTTATCCATGGCTTCGCTCCATGAATTTCATCATGTTTTTTGTGCATAAATGTTTAAAGTTTCTCTTTGGCAACGATATCTTTACTATGAATCATAGTTGCTTTAATCCCATGTCGTCCTGGGGGAACTTTTCTTTGGATTTCTTTTGGCTTGAGCCTATTGAATCTATTACATCCCATGAAGACTTCTTTTTCAAGTCATATCAAAATTTTAATGAAAAGCGTATAGCATAATTATTCCTTAGAAATATGCCTGAACACATGATTGAGCCACCCATCCCTAATGGAATCATGATTGACCCAAAATCCCTTCCAAATATTTAAGAGAAAACTATTACAAATCCTTCCACCATTTCCTATAAGAGATCACGAGACAATCAAAACAATCCTATTGTCCCTCCTAAAATTAAACAAGTTTGCAAAGCTAAAGAGAAAGTGGTTGAACAACCTCCTATGGTTCCTTCCATTCCTTGCTTAAGGGAAGAAAAGAAACCTATGGTTGACAAACCTAATTTTACACAATCACAAATTGAAAACAAACTAAGAAGAAACTGAAATGCTAGAGAGCATAGGCATAGACATCATGGTATTGCTCGTATGTTTCAAACTAAAGAAGAAAATAAAAACATAGAAAATAAAACTCTAGACTCTTTTGAAGAAACAAACAATGATTATGTACCTTCATCACAATGTAAACAAGAACCTCCTATGGACATTATCATTCTGTCTCATATTGTGATCAATTTAGATGATGATATTGACATTGCAAAGATTGATGAACAAGTGCATAAGGAGTTGAATTCATTGTTCTCCTCTTCTATGAAATTAAATGAAAATTCTCTTGAAAAGAGTGTTGAACTTGGTGTGTGTCCTAGCTCAGTGCTCTATATTGTCCCTTTGGCTAGTTTTCTTCCTTTCATATATATTGATCAAGATTGGAATGCAGATGACTTACTATAGGTTGACTCACTGTTCCTTACTAGTATTTTTCTTTATTTTCTTTTTCATGTTTCTCTATGTGATTTCATGTGTGTAATGTGATCACGTACTATTTTTTTGATGTATCTCTCTCTTTTTTGTGCATTCCTCTATTTGTATCTACATTCTTCTCTATGTCATAAATATTTTATCATTGTGACTTATTTTATCATTCCCTCTTTTATAATCATCATCCACACCTAATCAAGGTGTAGGGAAAACCCCTTTACGAAACAAAACAATCCCAAATCCAACGAATCAAATCAACCCTCCAAGAACAAATCAAATCACCACATCTGTCATACCAAATCCTTCGATCATGCCACCAATATCACAATACTAGGTGACACCAATCCAAAGCTCCCAACCAATTATCCCATCATATATAACACCCCAAACATCTCAAAATATGGTCTCCCAAGGACCAAGCACATCAAACATACCATTTACAACACAACCCCTTGTCATCACTCAATAAATACCACAACAACCACCTCAAAAAAAAATTATCACCTCATCTCACACTATTCCACCAAATCGCCCACCTCCACCACCAAATCCAAATATGAAAAATCAATACATTATAACATTTCAAGCGACCCAAAAAACATACTAAAAGGCACTTTAAAAATTCCAATCTCAACAATCTGCACAACAAGCACTAGCAGAGCAAGCCACACAACAAGCACAACAGGTAGCAGTGTGATCCCACAATACTGGTTTACAATTTTTGGCCAAACTAGACATTGAACTAATTTTTTTTAATAAAATCTTCACTTTCAGGCACCTATAGCTGCTAAAACATGAGGAATTTGAAGATGATGCAAACTAGTGATATGTGAGATTTTTTCTATAGATTGTAAATATATATTTTTAAACTTTTTGGAATTAGATTGCATTTCTTTTTCCATCTCCTTTGAAAACTAGTTTTTAACAATAAACACCATTTTTAAAGAGTGATGTTCACCGTATACAACATAACTTTTTTCTATGAAGGATAAAATTCTATTTTTTTGAATTTATATTTGTAACTATGATATCTAGCACTTTCGTTTGGCTTCATAGTGTTTTATTGGATATTTTTTCTTAATTAAGTTTTGATGTCAAACTAATTACAATTTAGACATAGGCAACCTATATACAACATAACATTTTTTGTATGTATCGAAATTCAATTTATTTATTTTTGCTAGACCAAGGACATCAATACCTAGCACAAACATATTTTTCATTTTTTTTGGCAATCTTCTATTTTTCTACATGTATAGAACAAAGAGCTTGATTTTCGGTGAAAAACCTATATTCACAAGAACTAAAAAATAAATATAATAATCAAATTATAAATATTTAAAATTATACTTTCTGGGAAGCTTATAATAAGGAATACATACTTAGAAAAATTGAATTTTAAATGAATTCAATTGATCCCCCAAAAGGTTAATCAAAAGTGGTTCTTTATCAGCATTTTGATAGGTGTAAAGGAGAATCCATTATAGGTATCGTTTAAAGCTAGCAAGGTTATATCCAAGGGGTTTTGATCTAAGGTGGTTTGATCAACTCCTCTTTAATTGGAATCCTTTAAATTGAACTTTTCAAGGCTTAAATCATTCTATTTTCTAAAAATATATGATTTAAACAAAAATTAGAATGTCCCAAAAAGTATAAACCACTATTTTGGGATCACCCAACACAACAAGCTCAAGCAAAACAAGTTGCACAAGCACAAGTGCAAGCTTTGCTACAACAAGCCACACAAGTTGCACAAGTGCACAAGTGCACAAGTTGTACAAGCCGCACAAGTTGCACAAGCTGCACAAGCCACACAAGCTACACAAGCTACACAACAAGCTCACACACAAAAAGAACAAGAGCAAGCTTTGGCCTATCAACAAGCCTTGTAGCAATACATACAACAACAAGCATTGATAGCACAATAATAAGCCCAACAAAATGCATTATTGGCCCAACAACACCAACAACAGTAAGACCAACAACAAATATTGTTGGCACAACAAAAACAATAGGCATATCAACAAGTCTTGATTATGAAACAAAGCTTTCAACAAAATATCACAAACACACTACAAAATATTAACACATAAACCATCCCACCCATCACCCAAGCAACCATACCACCATCTCAAAACACATTCATCCCACCACCCGATCCATAAACTGATTTGTCCGCACAAGTTAAATTACTCTCGCAATAAATACTAGACATACAATCAGGAAAGACAAATAAATCACAAGGTAATTTTTGCCCCTATCTATTTAAAAAAAGCATTGCAATGGTTCCATTTCAACCAAGCTTTGAAATACTGAAGTTCGATAAATACTGAGGAACTAGAAATCCTAAAGATCATGTTAGGGAATTCCATGTACATTGTATGGAGGTCACATATGATGATTCTTATTTAATGTGACTCTTCCCTCAGAGCCTGGATGGTCCAACAATGGAATGGTTCTCTCGCCTTCCCCTAGGAATTAAAAAGTTATAAGAAATTATGGAAAAATTCATTGAAAATTATTCATTTAACATAGGCGTGGAAGTGAGCTTGGAAGAATTTTCCAACCTAAAATAAGCCAAAGGAGAAACATTCACATCCTTCTTGCAATGATGGTGATCCAAGGCCAACAAGAACAAATGGTCCATGCTAGAAGAACAACAAATTGATACTATCTTCTCAAACCTTGAAGGGACCTTGTCCTTTCATTTGAAAATTTAATGCATGAAAACGTATGACCAATTGATTCCCAAAGTGCTCAACATCAAAAGATCCCTTATAACACAAGGGGGCACACCCACATACCAAGACAATCGACCGTCAACAAGTTACAATGGCAAACCTCACACATGGGCTAAGAAAAGGAATGTCACCAATGATGGTTTTGTTGATGCAAAATTTGTTATCAGTGCTCCTAGGCCAAATGTGCAACAATAAACATACCAACAAAAACAAAAAAACACCCAAAATATTCCACAAAAGAACACATCACAACAACAACCCAACAATCAAACTTTCAGCAACCTAATCTCAAGGGGGACTGCCCCCAAAGAATAGATATCCCCCTAAATGAAAGTACACACCACTTGGGGAACCAATCGAATCTGTCATGCAATAGTTGGTACAAGAAAATCTTATCAAAATCCCTATTTATGAAAATTACCAAGAGCCTCAAGTCAAACCACCATGGTATAATGAGAAGCACCTTTGTGAATTTCACAAAATAAAGGGACACACGATAGCTAGCTGCATGTAACTTAAAACCCTAATCCTAGATCTCATTGATGGTAAAACCAGAACCATTGAACAACCTGCCGAGAATAAAGATCTTAAAATATACATGAATCCGATGTCAAATCACAATAAAGTGAATAACAATGGTAAAGGAAAAAGTTACAAAATTTAAACCACATCTATGATAATGTTGTTGCATCCTTGGACGAGTGGGTAACATTTTTCAATATCAAAGGATCTAAAGCTGAGTGTGGAGTCACCACACATAATGGCATAATTACTATCCCTGGACCTTCACAAACGTCCAAGGCACCTTCCACCAATATGAAATCAATCCCTAATGGTTACAATATCTTAGATCAGCTGAAAAAGACCCCCACCTAGATCTCGAGAGTTGCTAAAAATATCACCTGCACATAGGGACATCCTAGAAAAGGCATTTGTTGCATCCTCCATCCCCACAAACCTTGATGCAGACCAATTTCAAGCTATGATCGGTCATATCACTACACCACATCTCCTCACTTTCTTCGAACATGATCTCCCAAGCCAACCATTTCATAACCATGCACTCCATCTTGAAGTCCTAGTACACAAGAATAAAGTCAAAAGAGTCATGGTGGATGGAGATGCGGGTTTAAATATTTGTACCTTGAATTTGGTAAATAATTTGGGATTCTTAGAAGATGTCATTGAAAAGGGTAAATATATCACAATCAAAGCCTATGATGATCAAGAACGGGTGTCCCAATGCACTATTCAACTACCCATTCAAGTGGGGTCAGTAATCATTGAGACCACTTGTTAGGTTCTTGACCTTGAACTTCACTATAATATTCTCTTGGGGCACCCATAGATCCATGGGATGCAATTTGTTACATCCACATTACATCAATGTGTCAAATTCCCCTATGAAAACCAAGAAGTCACAATCCATGGTGACCCCGAGCCTTTTTACTATTACAAAAATCTAGAGGCCAAGTATTATAAGATTCCCCAAGTCCCGAAAAATGATGAGGGACCCACATCTCCTTATATTGACCCATCCACCTTAGCCTCCACTTCTAAGATAAAGAAACATTCCATTCCAGACATCCCAAATATTAAGGTCATCATCCAAGATAATAGATGTGGAGATTATAAAATGAAAAAGAGTGCCTTTGTGGTAGGAGAGTTACCTCTATCTCTTAGAACCCATGGAAAACCACTGATAATTGACCTAACATCTCAGACCTTCAAAGAAGAACATCCATTTTCAAAAGGTGGGGAGACCCAAGTAAAGAGGTGGTAGACGAGAAAGATATATCAAGATGAAAGGCCCTTGCCAGATCTCCCCATGGAAGAAAGCAAAAAAGGTTTGTAGCTAATGCTTGGTATGGGCTTCAACAAAAATGGAAGGCTTGGGAAAAATGATAATGGTTGGTTTGAACCTATCATTATTGAGAAGCGTCTTAAGAATCTTGGAATTGGATGTACCCCTTAGAAGATAACCATACTTGGCAAAGGTGCTAAGGTTAAAACATTCAAAGCTCCTCCTTAGTTACCAGTATCCACTAGTCTTCCCCTAGACAACTATACTTTCAATATAACCGCCATATGTGATGAAGATCCCATCTCTAACCTGCCCATGTTACTTGAGGACTCCTCCCTTTTTATGATCACAACCATGTCTTTTGAGTCAGGTAACTGAACCACTAAACTAAAGCTTGTTTACCCCCAACTAATAGACCATGACCAACAAGGACCACCGATCTGATATGCATTCGAAAACAATGAGGATTTCTTAGAATTCATGGGAATCGGGGATACTCTACCATATGGAGATCAAAAATTAGGATTTTATATTGAGCTGGACATACATGCATACTATGAGGGAATGATTGAATCTCTTAGTCGTAAAATATAAAATATAAGAATAACATGTAGATCTTTAAGTGAAAACCACATTGTGACACTTTCTGATCCAAAAATAGTAAAAAGAAAGGACATGTCCAATGATGAAAGTATCTCTAAGGCACTTAAGGATGAGGGATTCATCTTCCCCTTAGTGCCATCCATCATGAAAAATCAAGAGTACTAGTAGAAAAATGCAACCTAGTCAATCTAGAAACTGAAGAGACACCACACATCACTTTCTATGCATAATCACTTTTGACCGAAGAAAAATAAATTCTAGCTACATTTCTGAAAGAAAGGAAATTATATTTTGCATGGACCTATGCTAACATTCTAGGGCTCAAGACCTAGAGGTTGTATTCCATCGTCTATCCATATATATATAACAAAAAATAATAAGATAGAAGCTAATAAAGATGCATCCACAAATCGCATTATTAGTCAAACTTGAGCTACAAAAACTCCTTGACATTGGATTCATATGACCCATTGATTATCCTGAATGGGTTTCCAACCTTTTACCTATTTCTAAGCCCACTAGGGGCATCTAAATCTGCACCGACTTCAATGACTTGAACAAAGAATTCCCTAAGGATGATTTCCCTCTTCCCAACATAGACATGATTGTAGATTTAACAACACAACATGAAATTCTATCATGGATGGACGGTTTTTCAAGGTATAATCATATTATGATAGCAAAGGATTATCAACATAAGATAGCCTTCACCTATTCATGGGGCACCTACTATTGGAACATGATGTTATTCGGGATAAAAAATGTTGTAGCTACCTACCAAAGGGCGATGAATTATTTTTCATGACATGATTCACAAATTTGTGGAAGACTATGTAGATGGCATACTAGCCAAATCAAGAAAGTGTCAAGACCACATAGTGACACTAAGCTCTATCTTTGACAAACTAGAAGAATAAAAGGTAAGGTTAAATCCTAAGAAATGTGTATTTGGTGTCACATCAGTAACACTTTTATGGTATATTGTATCAATGAGAGGAATCAAGATAGACCCTTCAAAAGTCAAAACAATCCTTGAAATGGAAGCACCAAAAATATTGAAGCAGTTAAGGGGCTTGTAGGGAAGACTCCAATCCATTCATAGATTCGTAGCATAGTTAGAAAACAAAGCCATCCCATATTCTCATCTACTCCACAAGGGAGTAGCATACAAGTGGGACGAGAAATGTGATTAGGAATTCAATAAAATCAAAGAATACTTGTTCACATTGCTAGTCCTCATGTGATCAATCCTGAATAAACCATTGATCTTGTACATATCAGTGACAATGAAAGCCCTTGGTGCTCTTCTAGCATAACATGATGAAACAAGAAAAGATAGAACCATTTAATATATCAAAAGACCCCTCATAGGGCACAAAATCAACTACACATTCATCAAGAAAGCTTATCTGGTAGTAGTGTTTGCTTCACAAAAATTTAGGCACTGCATGCTGGCTCACCAAATAAAGCTCATCACCAAAATAGACCCTCTAAAGTATCTACTCTCTAAAGCAACACTCACATGATGAATGGAATAATGGGTTATGATATTGAGTATGTGGAGCGAAAAGCTATCAATGGACATGTAATTGTAGATCAACTAGCCGAGGCACCGATAGATGTAAAGAATCCATTGGTGTCAGAGTTTCTTGATGAGTCAATTTTTAGTCTTAGTGTAGCAGATCATTGGAAGGTATATTTTGATGGGTCATATACTTAGCATGGTTCAGGAGCCAGAGTCTTCTTCATCACACCACAAGGAGATTGTATTCCCAAATCATATAGATTATCTTTCCATTGCACTAAAAACATCTCCGAGTATGAGGCCCTTGTCATAGGACTTGGAATTGTAGTGCAATGGAAAATAATGGCATGTAAGGTCTATGGAGACTCACAACTAATCATCAACTAGGTCAATGATGAATACCAATAAAATAATAAAAAAATTACCTCGTACAAGAAATTGGTGGAGGATCTCCATGAATTCTTCATTGACATCACATTTGGGTAGATACCGAGGGTAAACAATAGAGTCATGGATGCCATGGCTACAATTGGATCATTGATGGATATCCCATGCAACATCCCTAAACATGAATTCCTGGTAGTGTAGCTTCTCATACTCGCTTTTGAGGTACTAGATTTTGAGTTCATGTGTGAAATAATTAGTCTCAGTGATCCTTGGTACCATGAAATATACACCTACCTAAAAGTAGGAGTTCTCCCCGCTGATATCACCCCAAACCTCAAAAGAACCTTTATCAAGAAATCATCCTATTTTGTTATCTTAGGTGACACCTTATACAATAGAAGTATAAAAGGAACCCTTTTCAGATGCCTTAACCCTGAGGAAGCTTTGATTTCTTTAACTGAGGTACACAATGGTATTTGTGATTCATATTCTTGTGGTATGACCTTGGCTAAGAAACTACTAAGGACTGGGTATTACTAGTCTACAATGGAGAAGGAATCTCATGAATATATCCAAAGATGTTTGCAACATAAACAACATGGGCATATCATCCATGCACTATCTCAGGAGCTCCAATTGATTATAACACCATGTCCCTTTTCATAATGAGGGATCAATCCCATCGAAAAAATCTCACCCACCTCATCTAATGGACACAAGTTCATTATCACTGCTATGTACTTGATGGTGTTCCTCAAGCCCTTATCTCATATAATGAAACATCCTTCAAAAACCAAGATGTCCATGAGCTATGCCAAAAAATCAATATCCAACATCACTTTTGCACCCCATACTACCCCTAGGGTAATAGCCAAGTTGAGGCTATGAATAAAACCATCTTGAAAATCCTAAGGTAAATAGTCAATGAAATTGGTCATGACTAGCACCTATAGCTAAATCCCTCCTTATGGGCCTACCGCATGAGTATTTGCACACCTACAAGTGCAACCCCTTTCTCCGTAATCTATGGATTAGAATCCATCCATCCCATTGAGATTGACCTCCAATCCTTAAGAATATCATTGTAGAATCTCATTACTAATGAAGAATATCAGGTGTCACAGTTGAATGAGCTAGAAATATTGGATGAGTAGCGCATGGCTGCCTTGAACCACCTATAGGTCTATCAGAACCATCTCAAGAGGAGATATAATAAGAAGATCAAGAATCAGTCATTTCAAGTAGGATAGCTCATGTTGAAAGAGAATAAAAAAAATGTGCCAAATCCAGATAGCAAGGGAAAATTTGAACCCAACTAGTTGGGACCCTTCATCATCATGGTAAGTTACAAGTCAGGAGATATCAACTATCCACACCTGAAGTTGAGCCTCTCCAGGAGCCCATCAATAGCTCCCATCTCAAAAATAATTATGCCTAAGCTTGCAAGGTATAAATCCAAAAAATAAAATAAAATCCAAAAATATAAAAATCCAAAAAAATTAGAAAAAGGATTGAAAATAGTAAAGAAAAAAACAAAAAATCATCCTCTAGTGAAAACCCACTTCAGTGGTGCTTTGGGCAAGTACCTTGGTGAAAAATTGGCAATCAGATGCCTTGTGTAAATAAAGCATTTTCCATCCACCATCGATCCTTTGGCTTGTTCTACATGACCTACCATCACTTTCCATCACATTCCATTAATCCTTCCATTACCCATCCACGTCCACACCATAGCTTAATCTTGTGTTGGTATCATGTTCCCTCCTAGTACTACTTGGAATATTCCTAAGGTCAATTTGTCCTACCTATATCGAGGTAGTTTATTGCATCACGCTGGGGGAATGTTCTTAAAAACCTGCACGGGATTGGATTCATGTATATTCTTCAAATCTTCCTTAAAATCAAAAAATCCAAAAACATTCATAAAATTAGAAAATTAAAAAATATTCATAAAAACCAGAAAATCCAAAATCAACCAAAACATATCAAAAATAAAAAAATAGGTCGAAAACCAAAAAAAAAGTCAAATAAATAGAGTCTTCATGTCAAACTATGTCGCCTCTAAACTTGAACGTAGGTAAGGATTGTATACACCTAAAATTGGTCTGGAGCATCCGATTAATTAAATACGAATTATTTGATTAATTATTCTAATTTCCTCTACTATTGAATAAATAAAAATATTTATTTATATAGTTCACATTTAAATTCTTCTAATCTCATATTAATTAAATAAACAAAATTAAATACTTTGTTTGATTTAATTATCATTTCCCTATTTTATTCTATCACATCAATCTTGAATTAATTAAATAAAGATTAAATATTTTATTGATTAATTGCCATATTCTTCTGTTTAATTTAATAAACAACTTCTATAGTTTGTTTTATTAAATTATTTATCCCTCTTTTGCTAATTTAAATAAATTAAAATATGTGAATAAAGGCATAAAGAATATTCCTCTATATTTCCTCAAAATTGAATTAGATATCCTATGTCTAATTTATGTCTAAAATATGTCAAAATTAATGCTTTGAAACTTCACGGGAAGTTTTGGAGACAAATTGGAGACAAATTTCAAATTTATCTCTCAATCCTCCTCCATCAATCCTTCCTCTTCTCTTGCCTGGTGTTTTAATGGGTAGAGACAATCTCCAAAATTCTCTCAATCTCCTCCATCTTTCACCATTCAATCCTCCAGATTGAATCCAAGCCTCTCTTTGTCATCCTTGTGCATTTCTACAACCATGAAATCTATAAATAAAGCTTCATTGACACAAGAAAATGATCCCAGGTTATCAAGTTTACTCTGCAAGAATTCATCAAGCATCAAGCATTCAAGCATCAAGCATCCAAGCATCCAACATTCAATCTTTCACACTCATGGTTGCCTCCTTTAGCAACATTTATCAGTTTCCATGTCAATCCATGCTATATTAGTTCCTTTTATCATCTAGTTTTATCATATAGCTTCATATCATTTGCATCAGCATCATTCCATTCTTTAGATTATCATTTTAACAGTTATTAGTGTTATTTAAATCTGAGAGCACATAACTTAACAAATCTGTGAAGATATGACACAATGAGATGATTTCAATTGGTTATTAGCTTAATCTTTGATGCAATGTTTCATTAAAAAGTGTTTTACTGCTTTACACCTTATTCACACTTACAATTTGGCACCCACCGTGGGGCATAACCCCATATTTTTATTAATTTTTTCTGAAGAGTGTTGCATAGGTTTTCAGCGTGTTCTTGTATAGTGCTTTCGTCAAAAACTATACCGCATATGTGGAAAACTATGGTGCTTCTGTGGTAAACTCTGGCGCTTCGGTGTTCTGTTTCAGTGGTTTCGACTATAGCGCATCAGGTAAAAACTATAACACTTTGGTGGATTGTTTTAACGCTTTTGTAAAATCGATCTAGATCCAACGCGATCGTGGCCAGAATTTAATGTTTTCATAGTTAAACTAAAATTTATCAATCCTAGGGCAGCCACTTCTGGTTTTTAAAAATTTATCAATCCTAGGGTAGCCACTTCTAGTTTTAAAAAAATTATCAATCCTAGGGTAGCCACTTCTGGTTTTTAAAATTTATCAATCCTAGGGTAGCCATTTCTATTCTAAAATTTATCAATCCTAGGGTAGCCATCACACTTTTGCAGCATCAGTTAAAAAGAACATCATGATTTTTGTGAAGCAAAATCTTCACATAGATTAGAAAATTGTCTTTTTGGGCTTAGAACAAAACAACTTATATGTTGTGTTTGTGTGGTGATTAGGCTTATGCTCTCCCCTTAACTGGGTGATCAAAATGCTAGATTCATCTTTATTTCATGCTATTTACGCTTTATTAAATCCTTTAGAAGGCCTGTCGTAGTGGGAAAAAGTACTCACCCTACAAGAATGACCTAAGTGGGAACTCCTAAAGCCAAGGATTCCAACCCACTCTAATCAAAATGCAATTTGTTGATGAAAGTCCAACTTGATGGTAGTGAGAAAGATAATCATCCCCAAAATCTTTGTTCTAAAGATTGGGAGGTCTCCTGAGGGAGTTTATCAATTGTCGCACCACATGGAAGCCCTATCTATGAACCATAGAGTAGTATCCCGCCGAGTCAGTAACCATACATTGTCATACTCACGGTGCAAGGGGAGGGAAGAATCTACCCCCAAGACAATTACCATATAATTGCCAAGGAAATTTTTCTCAAAGGACGAGAAATCCAACTCTGAGTACACGCTTGGAAATGACAAAAACACGGGCGCCCTGTAGGGGGTGACACGGCTATGTGTGTCAACACAATTTCAAGATGTGGGTTGTTGAGTATAACGATGACCTATTTGACCTTAAGTGTGAGTCTATCTAATTTGTGTATATTTGGCAAAACAACCAGTAAAAATCAATAAGGACCATTCGTGGTTCTTGAACATACATGATCTATTTAGTTTAAAACAATTATTCCACAACTTGCTTGTTGTGTTTTCACAAATTCATTAAAATTAGATTAAAGATCATCCTGAAAACAACAAGTCAAATCAGGTCAAGAAATTCATGATTCGAAAGTGGAAGTCCACCACATTTGTCAAGAGAACAATCAAAATCACCAAACCCAAGAAACCTCTCAGTTATCGGGATAATTTAAAGAGAAGGCATTTTCTATATTAGAATCGAAAGATACTTTTACAACATAGAACCTTCATCCACAGATATCATGATTTTGCTAGGGGTCACACTCTTGATTACGCTGTAGAGGCACTCTATTCATGAGCTTTCTTCCAAAGGAGAGCCTTCACACAAAATCACAACCATAGTCAATGCATATGTTAGTCATATCTCCCACTAAACATGATACAATACGCCACAAGGCCAGATCAAATTCTGCAATAAAAAGTCTTGAACATCAATCCTCTATTTTAGCGCTCTAGAAACCTGTTTCAGCGCTTCGGGTCACGATTTTAGTGCTTTCATAAAATAGTGCTTCCAAGCACTATTTTAGTGCTTACAGTCATTTTTCTATTGCTTCCATTAAACAACTCTTTCATCATCTTTTTCAGTGCTTTCGGGCACTTTTTTAGTGCATCTGTGAAGATAGCGCTTCCATCACTTTCTACAGCACTTTCGGGCACTGTTTTAGCACATCTGTCAAGATAGCGCTTCCATCAATTTCTACAACACTTTTGGGCACTGTTTTAGGACTTCTGTAAAGATAGCTTCTCCATCGCCTGTTTCAGTGCTTCTATTAAATAGCGCTTTTGTACTCTGTTTTAGCGCTTTCAAAACAAAGAGTTCCAAAATCATACCGGTCAGTTTTTCTGTCATTTATCTGAAGTTTTATCAGAACACAAGTATCTTTTCATCAGAATCACTATCTAGAGACCGAAATCAGATAAGTTCATACAAGTTTTCACTTTTATCAACTGAAACACAGATCTTGCAAATCAGAAGTGTCAAATCGAATACACAATCAATTACTACACTGAAGTTTCATCATCAGGATATGATCATCCGTTATCATGAAACAAAGTATAGTAATCCAATTTTTAACCTAGTCTTACCAATAAGATTAGTCATCTTATTCGACTTTGTTAAAAATTCACTTGACATTTTTCCAGCTTAAAAGATCAACATTTCAGAAGAAAGAGTAAAAATTTGTATGCCAATCTTCACTAGGTCCCAAAAATAGAGACTCTTAGAGCAAGAACTTGAAACATCCCAAAAAAATGGCAGAAGAAAATCCTTGGAATAGTCTGCACCAAAATGATAAAGACGAAATAACTCCAAAGGATATTCAAACAGCCCAACAAGATCCCAAATTCCATTTATTTATGGCAAAGATTTTAGAACAAGACATGGAGAAATATCTCTTGATGTTGGCTGAATCGGGTGGTAAAATTCCCAAGGACTTCGACGTAAATCATTTGAAGGAAGCACCTGGAATAAGTGAGACTGAAATACCGCAAACCACACAAGGTATAGATCCATTTGTTACTTTGACATCCCAAATGCAAATGTTACAACAATAGATACAGGATATGACAAAAGGGAATACTAAGAGGTATGCAGTACAAGACATTTGTCCTTATCCTTTTGACACAACAATCAACATGATACCTTTTCCTAGACATTGTGAATTCCCAAAGTATGACAAGTACAATGGAAGAACGGATCCAATTGATCATATCCGAGAATTCAAAACAATGAGCCTTGAGTTTTCCCAAGAGGAAACTTACTTAATAAGATTATTCCCAAGAAGCTTGGGAGGATCATGTATGGAATGGTTTTCAAAATTACAACCAGGTATCAAGACTTTTGAGGAACTTGTCAATAGGTTCATCTCCCAGTATTCTTTTAACATCCAACACAATGTTACAATAAAGGATCTTTATAACCTTAAACAAAACAAAGGGGAGACGTTCTTGTCTTTTCTACAAAGATGGCAACGACTGTTCACTAGATATCCTTGATCCATTCCTGAGGAAGAAAATATGGAGTTGTTCATTGAAAATTTGACGGAGGAAATGAGTTATAGACTTGAATTGCAATGTCCTCCCACATTCGAAAAAGTAATAGAAAATGGTCTTAAAATTGAAGAAGCACTAGTCAAAAGAGGAGTTATCAAGCATTTCAATGATAAAACAAATAACACAAATAACTCCTCCAATCAATACTCAAGCAGTGATAAGCCAAAATTTTGGCAAAAGAATCAAAACATGACTACCAATGAAACAAAAAATGATTCCCAAAATGTCAAACTGGTTTTTAACTTGATAGCATCTATGTCAAAGAATAAAAAAAATGATCAAATTGTCAAAACAAATGTCATACAAAGCAATGAGATCACAAAAACACAGCCATATCAAAAACCATCAAATCGACGTAGGTTCACACCTTTGGGCCAAATGATGGAATCAATAATGAAAGAATTAGTCACCATTGGCTTTATCACTGCACGGGAAGCTAGATTCTGGGATCCAAAGGTCAAACCACCATGGTGGAATGACGCAGATTACTGCAACTTCCATAACAACAAAGGACACAAAACCAATGATTTTATGGAGTTGAAACATGCAGTACAAGATCTGATTGACAACAATAAAATATATGTGGAGGGACCTCAAAACAATAATGATCATTCAGCCTTCAAGGACCCTTTTCCAAACTATGATAAAGGAGTATCATCATCTACAAACAACAAAAGTAAGAAAATCAATCATGTCTATGATAAAACAATCCTTTGTCTTTCTGAAGTAGAAAGTGATCATACAGTTGGTCATAACATTAATGAAAATGAAACCAACAACATTACCCCTTTGGATTTTCTCCCAAGCATACAAATCTCTGAAAATCAAATAAACGTCTTAAAAATCAAATACCAATAGGAATATCAACCAACAAATGTAATGACTAGGGGGGCAATCCAAGGTAGTGTTAAAGGGAGTTGGGTCTAAAAATACATATCCACCTCCGTCTCATTACAACATTGTCGATTAGCTTCCAAAAATTCCAGCATACATATCGATACTAGAACTCCTCAAAATATCACCATCGTATAAGGAGGTTCTAGAAAAAGCACTAGTTGCTACTACGGTACCGAATAATCTAGATGTTTTCCAATTCCAAGCTATGGTGGGGCATTTGACTACCCCACATTGTCTATCATTCTTTGAACAAGATGATGTCTCACTCAACCATCCCCATAACACCGCACTCCATATCGAAGTCTTGATCCACAATCATCATGTCAAAAGAGTTTTAATAGATGGGGGAGTTGGTTTGAACATTTGCACTCTAAAGTTAATCCGTGCACTAGGGTATTCCAATGATGCTATTGATGCATGAAGGAAAATGACCATAAAAGCATATGATGACGAAGAAAGATATTCAAAGGGACTAATTGTGTTACCAATTCAGGTGGGACCAATGATGAAACACATAGAATGTCAAGTACTGGAAGAAGAGTTGACTTAAAACATACTCTCAGGACATCCCTGGATCCATGAAATGCAGGCAATACCTTCCACATATCACCAATGCTTAAAATTCCTAGTAAATGGATAGGAGGTTACTATATCTGCTGATTATAATCACCCTCAACATTGTGACACACTTAGAAACTCTCAAGATACCTTTGTTCCTCACAATCGGGAAGCGTCTAGTTCAAAATCATCAAATGAAGAAAAACATCCAAATATCATCACCAAATGGGTAGAGAAGAAGGATAAAGCAAAAGATACAAATTTTGTTGACACTCAAGTACCAGACAATTCAGGTCCCCAAACTTCTTTATCACAGAAATCTCAAGAGCAGGTCCAGTTCACAGACAAGGGAATGGGGCAATACTCTATGGAGCAATCGCTTAATCTTTCACAATTAATGCCATCTCCTAAGACATATGGCCAACCATCCATGATCAAACATCAAACATCACTACTTGTCACAACTCTAGAAGAAAGGTTTGTAAAAGCCGGTACCATAGAGGATGAATCAAACAATAAAGCAATCCTTGATTCGTTATACAAAGATGACGAACCATCGACATCAAATAGCAGTATCAAGAATGTCAAAATCAATACAGACAAATATGGCAAAGGGAAAGCTATCCTAGAAAAAATGGTTTACGAGGGACAAGGACCTATTGGTTTAAGAGAGGAAGGAATAATTGAGCCTATTCAACCCCTCACTCTCCAATCAAAAGAGAAGATGGGACTGGGATACTCTGAAGAAGACAAACAGGAGATGACAAGGAAGGCTGTAGAAAGAATCCTTCAGCTTATAGATAGCTCTGAAACAGATTCAAATGGGTATGAGTGGGATCTATGCTCTAATTGATCTCGCACCAATATTCAAATTGATGTAATACAACAATATGCACCTACGCGTGAGGAGGGACAAGGCTCTGGGTCTAGACCATTCGTAGCAGGATCACTAAATATCGATGACTCAAGTGGGGACGAACATACCTCGAGTGAACTAGACGATCTTGAAGAAGGTACCATCATTGACCTCGATATTCCAATAAACAACTGTGACGAAATGGTTGTCCAAACCCTTACATCCATCAAACTAAATAAATCCGATGACCTCATGCCATTAATCCATCCATAACTTATTGACTGGGAACCTATCGAACCTTTGACTATACCAATATTTTTGAATGATGATGCCATCATGAATTTCCTATGTCAAGACGAACCTAGTATGAGTTCTATTTGTAATAATCATAACAACACGACTCGGCAGGAGGGTGTCAAATCTTTTAGTTGCAAAAGTAAAAAAAGGGATCATAGATCTAATGGTGAAAACCATTCTATGGCAGCATTAGATCTAGAAAAAAATAAAATAAAGAACGTATCTAACGGTGAAAACCTCTTTGAGGCACCGAAAGATGGGAGATTTGACACTCTTCCAAAACATTATCATGATTGGTCATCGGTCCTGGTAGAACCAACACAGTCTATTAACATCGGCAATGAAGAGAAAGCACAAATCCTACATCTAGCAGAATCCATGATAGATCAAGAGAGACCAGAATTCATCAAGTTCTTTAAGGAAAGAAGCATCAACTTTTCTTGGTCATATTTCGATATGCCAGGTTTGGATCCAAATCTACTCATGCATCATTTGTCTTTTCCTATAGGAATCAAGCCTGTCAAGCAAAAATTGAGAAAAATGCATCCCCATATCACATTGACAGTAAAGACAGAGCTAAAGAAATGGTTGGATGCATGATTCATAAGGTCTATAGACTACGCCGAGTGGATATCAAACATTGTACCTATTTCAAAGCCAAACAATCGCATCAAGATATGTATGGATTTCAGAAACCTAAATAAAGCATGCCCAAAGGATGATTTTCCATTACCAAATATAGACATCATTGTGGACTTAACGATAGGGCATGCCATGTTGTCAATCATGGATGGTTTCTCTGGGTACAATCAAATAAAAATAGCTCCAGAAGATCTAGAGAAGATGACTTTTACATGTCCATGGGGAACCTTTTGCTGGAACGTCATGCCATTTGGTCTAAAAAATGCATGAGCCACCTATCAAAGAGCAATGACAACAATATTTCATGATATGATGCACACCTTCATGGAGGATTACGTGGATGACATCTTTGCAAAATCTGGTACTAGGGAAGGACATCTGCATATCCTAGGCAAAATCTTCACACGACTAGAAAAATTCAATGTAAGGCTAAACCCCAAGAAGTGTGTCTTCGAGGTCACATCAGCAAAACTGTTGGGGTACATTGTCTCAGAAAAAGGCATTGAAGTGGATCCAATGAAAGTCAAGGAAATAATGGAAATGTCGCCTCCTAGAAATATCAGTCAACTCGGATCACTACAGGGAGGGCTCCAATCAATCAGGAGATTTATCTCCTAGCTGGCAGACAAAAGTCATCCATTCAATCATCTGTTGCATAAAAATGTTGTTTTCAAATGGGATAATGGGTGTGAAACAACGTTTAATCAAAATAAATAGTATCTAATGTCACCACCCATTCTCATACCACCAACAGAAGGAAGACCTCTGATATTGTACATTGCAATGACAAATATCTCTTTAGGGGCACTATTAGCACAAGAGGACTATGAAGGAAATGAACATGCCATCTACTATATCAACAGGACATTAAATGGCTATGAAATAAACTACACTTTCATAGAGAAATCATGTTTGGTGGTGGTTTTTGCTACTCAACAACTAAGACATTATATGTTGACCCATACAATTAGGTTAATAGCAAATATCGACCCCTTAAAATATTTACTTAGTAAAGCTGCCTTAATAGGTAGACTAGCTAAGTGGATCATGTTGTTAAGTGAATTTGATATTCAATATGTGGATAGAAAAGCCATCAAGGGTCAAGCAATTGCCGAACAATTGGCAGAAGCTCCTTTACCAAATGACCGACCCATGACCATGGAGTTTCCAGAGGTAGACATCCTGACAGTAACGCCACAACAATGGATATTATATTTTGATGGATCATACACACAGAGACGATCTGGAGCAGGAATTTTGTTTATTAATCCACAGGGACACACCATTCCAAAATCATATAGACTGATGTTTCAGTGTACAAATAATGTGGCATAATATGAAGCATTGATCATTGGGGTCAAGATAGCAATTGAATGGAGGATCACAGACCTACAAGTATATGGAGACTCTCAACTAGTCATTTATCAAGTAAATGATGAGTATCAAACCAAGGATGAAAATTTGATGCCTTACAAGCAAAAAATAGATGATCTAAGACAATTTTTTGTCAACATCAAATTTGATCAAATTCCAAGGGCTGAGAACAAAGCTACGGATGCCATGGCCACAATCGCTTCACTATTACAATTACCTGAGAGATGAGGTTGTTATGAGTTTATGGTGGAACAAGTACCATGTCCTTGTCACAATAATTCAGAATCCAATACCATATGCCATCTAGAGACCACTGAAACCTCCATCTACGAAAAAACCTATGTGTACCTGAAAGAAAATATCCTTCCTCTTGATCTTTCCAAGAACCAAAAACGTAATTTTATCCGCCAATCTGCCCGACATACTTTAATCGCTGACATCCTATATCGTCGAGGACTTGATGGTACCTTACTCCTATGTTTAGAACACGAAGAATTTGAGACGGCCCTATGTGAAGTTCACAAGGGGATTTGTGGCACTCATTCGAGTGGAATAACTCTAGCTAAGAAACTCCTCCGTTTGGGATATTATTGGCCATGCATGGAGAAAGAATCCTATCAGTTTGTAAAGAAATGTCAAAAGTTTTAGATTCATAGTAATCTAATTCATGCACCAGCACAAGAACTGCATCCCTTCACATCCACATGGCCCTTTTGTTAATGGGGCCTAGATCTGGTAGGCAAAATAAATCCCTCTTCATCCAATGGACACAAGTTCATTATAACAACTACAAAATATTTCACAAAATGGATAGAAGCAGTACCTCTTACAATGATCATGGGGAAGAAGATCTTGTCTTTCATCTTGAATTACATAATATGTCAATATGGCATTCCTCAATCTATTATCATTGATAATGGATGACATTTCAAAAATCAAGATGTTCAAGAATTGTGTGAAAATTTCCATATCCAACATCGTTTTTCAACGTCGTACTATCCACGAGGAAATGGCCAAGAAGAGGCCTCTAATAAAACAATTCTAAAAATCCTCAAGAATACGGTAAATGATGTTGAACGTGATTGGCATGTTCAACTCAATCTTGCATTGTGGGCCTACAAAAAAAGTATCAAAACACCAACAAGAGCAACACCATATGCCTAGGTGTATGGATCAGAGGCCATAGTACCTATTGAAGTTGAGATTCCATCACTTTGTGTATCACTTAGAGGAATCATTTCAGATGAAGACTATAGGGTATCCAAACTACATGAACTAGAATTATTGGACGAGCATCGTCAACAAGATGTTAATCATCTCACAACATATCAACATCGCATATCAAGAAGTTACAATCATAGGGTAAAACTTATGATTTTTCAAGTTGACGATTTGGTTCTAAAAGAAAACTTGAGAAATCAACAAGACAGGGAAAATAAAGGGAAATTTGAGCCTAACTGGTTGGGTCCTTTTGTCATCATCTCAGTATACAGATCAAGGGCTTATCAACTGTCAACGTCAGAAGGGGATCTGTTTGATGAACCTATCAACATTATCCATCTCAAAAAGTTCCACACTTGAATTCCTAGTGCACGGGTTAAATTTTTGAAAAAGGGTTTCCTTAACGAAAACTTGGAAAACAGGCATCTTGGCAACAAAAAATACAAATATATATATATATGCAAAAAAAATAAAAAAATAGAAAAAGAAAAGAAAATACAAAAAAAAGAGTGTAATAAAAAAATATGGTGAAAAATTGGCAACAAGCGTCATATGTGATTCTAGAGCAGCTTCCCCATCTACTTTGAAACATATCATGATCATTCATCTAGCAGTCATTACCATTTCATATCATGTCATTAGTCTTGCCATCATTGCATCCATTATCACATCATGTCCCATGGTCATGTCTTACTCTAGCTTGGGGGCAACATATGGATATCATTAGGGGCAACAAAAGCATCGGTCTCGCCAAATAAGAAAACAACAATAAAAAAAGAAAACAAACAACATCAAAGCGCAACATCAATCACCATTGAAAAAGCATCAAACATCCGTATCAAATCAGAAAATCCAAAAACAAGTCAAAAAAGTCAGTCTAGAAAAGAAAAACCAAAAGCATAGGTCTGTGTCAGTCAAACTACGTGGTCTTTGAGTGTGTAACGTAGGCAAGGATAATCTGTGATTAGCCCCTAGGACCCCTAGGATAGGCTAGAAGGTTAGGTCTTTGGTCAAAATCTCGAAAATCGCAAAAACATCAAAAAGTTAGGATGGATGATCTAATCTGAATAATGATTTGAAACACTCTAAGTAAAAGGTGGATAAGTTGTATTTTTGATTGATATTATCATTTGTTTGGAGTAACTCAATGATGTAAATGAACTAGAGAAACAAGGAAGAAGAATGATACTTTTATTGTCTATTTTCTGTAAGTTAATCATATAAATGTGTGAATTATCGGGGGATGTGCTATGCAAATGTATCATCGATGACATTCAAAATTCACACACTAAAATGATTAATCTCTACGTGTTTACACAATGAATGCTCAGGTCATCTCAGTTCAATTATACCTAGATGCTTGTGTTTGCTTGCAATATCAAAAATCATGAAAGTAGTACTCAGGTCGTCATTGGTCTAACACATACCCTTGATGCTTGTACTCACTTTCAACATCCAATAAAATATCTATGATGATACCAAACACAAAGTACTGTTAAAATGAAAATGGTTGCATATAGTTGCATGTGAAAATTAGATTACATTCATCAAAAATTCATTATCTGCAGAGTATTTGTTGCATAAAGGATTCCAATTAATGATTATATTTTCTACAAATATGACTGAGTATACTTGACATAAATCCAAAAATCATCAAAAACATATAAAATTCATCATTTCATCATTCATCATTCATGCATTTTACCATCAAATAGTTATGCATTTATCATACCATATTTATCATCATTATGTCATAAATAAATACATCATTTGTCATCCATATCATTACATTACAAAATTATCATTTCATCAAATACATCATTATTATCATTATATTATCATTTGATCATACATCATCATTTTTATCGTCTCCTGTGCCCTCTCGGCAATCTGTCAGGCACAGTCTCACTTGGTTGTCAAGGTGACAACCTGAGTCTGAACAACGGCCAACTGTCCTTGTACCTATGCTAGTGCCTGTGCATGGGCCTGAGCCTGGGTCTGCATCTGAGTCTGCGTCTGAACTAGCAAACCTTGGGCCTATACCAACTGTCCCTACAATGTCTGTACTTGTGTCTGAAGACCTGCAATCTATCTTTGGTAATCAACTGATGGTACTACCACTACTCGCCTCTTGCGAGGCCTACTAGATGAAGGACCAAAATTCACTGGTCCAACCCCTCTGTCACCTCCACCCCCACCATCACTGTCATCCCCATTGCTACTATCACCGATGCTGCTCTCAGTACTGCTACCTGATGCAGTATCACCCCCACTATCCTCTGAACCCTCGACAACATCCTCCTCAACGGGTAATGGTGATGGCTCATCTGGAATGGTGATACGAGGATGTGGAGTCAAGGCCAAAAATGCAGTGTACTCCCCTATCACTACCGCCTCCATAATATCTCTACGAATGTCCTAGGCTAATGGTTGTAGAGCCTTGTATCCCTCTACAATGGTCTCATAGGACAGACATGGCCCCCAATTAGGTACATCACTCTGTCGCCTAGCATAGTGGGCTACCCCCTATGGCATACACTAAACAATGTCGTACTATCTATACACCTGCTATAACAAAAATATCTCCAATACAAAGGGTGTCCTACCAATCAGGTACATGGAATCGCAAAGGTATCAAAGAACTATATCGTCCTCATCCCACTACTCATAGTCTAAGTACGGCCGCCAGACGACGCTCTCCAAATCATCAAAAACTCATCTCCAATGCTCCAACTTACCCATCCAAGCCTGGGTAAGTCTACCTCTGTACCTAGAAACATATGGTCTGCCTACCGGTCTATCCAAAACTAGAAATGGTCGAGCAATGGAAAAATGATCCCATGCCCACACCTGTAACAGGATCATCCTTGCTGATAAAATTTGTGCCCCCAAGTAAACCACTGAATGAAGGTCATGGTAGAGATGTGCCAGCATACACATCCCCCACGCATATCTCATACCATGTATGACCATGCTCTCCAGAATCTAGCCCCAACCCATAGAGAATCCCTTTGACCTGCGATCAGGGCAAAGGAAACCTCCAATGAATCCAACAAGCATTGCTGGTAGTGAAGCGTATGCATCAGCCATCGTCCTCCATCAGACACTCAGACCTGCAATGTGCTGATCCTGAAACACTCTACGAAGAGAATCTCTCCCACCAACCTCATGAGAATCATATACCACAATCTCGCCCATGAATGGAATCCACAAAATATGCCACACATCCTTAGGTGTGACCGTCATCTCACTGGTGGGTAAATGAAAGGTGTTATGGTCATTGTGCCACCTCTCAGCCAAAGTAGTAAGGAGACCCTAATTAATCCTAATCTGGGGCATGTCAAGTAAACTCATAAGGCCACATCGACCTATGACCTGAATCTCATCTGGTGTCAGATGAGGAATCAAATCGGTGGTCCAGGGAAATCGCTCTCACATCTGGAGAGTACCCAGATCCTCTTATCATCATAAAAAAAATATACAATCAGTGCACTATGTCAAGAAATAAAAATTCATTCTAATATCAAGTCTAATCAAACTTTGGTATGAATTTTTGATCAAAATTCATGAACGAACATCAACAAACCTCACCTATCATGAGGTTCATCACAACATTATCTAATCTCAACTATCATGAGGTTTATCAGATATGAATCATTTCCTCGCCTATCATGAGGATCATCACAAATAGGATTTCTTCTCACCTATCATGAGAGGAAGTCTTATTTAAATCAAAAAAATTAAACATCAGGAATTTGGATTAATCAATCATACCAAACCGAAGAATGGACATGATCGAAATTGGCGAAATCAGAATTAAACTAAGTCAAAATCTACCATTCTGACATGGATGCGCTAAAACAGTCATCCAAAGCACTAAAACTCAAAAGCGCTACTTTATCAATCAGATGCACTAAACCAGGTTTTTGAAGCGCTACTTTATCCGAAGTGCTACTTAAACACTCTAATGTGCTATAACAGGCATCTGAAGCGCTACTTTATCAAAAGCATTTTTTTACCGCATCGATGCGCTAAAATAGTCCATCAAAGTGCTACTTTTCCAGAAGCACTATAACAGACCATCTATGCGCTATTTTACCAAATCAAAGTGCTAGAACATCCTAGGTGTTAAAATCCAACATCGATGTGCTAAAACTAACTACCTAAGTGCTAAATCATAAAAGCGCTACAATCCTACGAAAGTGCTAGAAATAGTAAATCTCAAAGTGCTAAAATAGTTATTGGAAGTGCTACACTGGAGTGCAAAGCGCTAGAACACGACTTGGATGCGCTAAACTAGGAAAAACACGTAAAAAACATTTAAATGCATAAAAAACAAAAAATCACGGAAAGCAAGGAATTTTACGGGTACATACCGGAGGTTCGTAGGGAGCCGACCACTGGTGATGTCGCACGCGCTGGAAACAATGAGTGTGGTAGGGGATTGACATCTTGCTCTAGCTGGCTCAAAAGTCTTTATCACTGGAAGTTGAAAGTCAAAAGGTGCAAACTATATAGAGATTTCTGAAAAGGGATTTTGGTGGGTATTATTTTATTTTAATTAATTTTTTCATTGAATTAATTGAAATTCAACCACGGGCTACAATTTTCTTCATCAATGTCGGGAGATAAATTATTTTTTCATCAAATCATCATGGAAATTCAAAATTTCTAAAAAATCATCAAATCATAATTTATCTCCCGATGGGGCATATTGTCGGCAATCATCTAAAAATCAATATTTGGGGCATGTCTGGGGCACACTGAATTTTAAATCATTGATCTTGGCAGTAGCAGCAAATTTTTCTTCGAAGCAATGTGTAAACACATCATTTCAAAGAGGGGAAAAATGTATACACCTAAAATTGGTCTGGAGCATCCGATTAATTAAATACGAATTATTTGATTAATTATTCTAATTTCCTCTACTATTGAATAAATAGAAATATTTATTTATATAGTTCACATTCACATTCACATTTAAATTCTTCCAATATCATCTTAATTAAATAAATAAAATTAAATACTTTGTTTGATTTAATCATCATTTCCCTATTTTATTCTATCACATCAATCTTAAATTAATTAAATAAAGATTAAATACTTTATTGATTAATTGCCATATTCTTCTGTTTAATTTAATAAACAACTTCTATAGTTATTTTATTAAATTATTTATCCCTCTTTTGCTAATCTAAATAAATTAAAATATGTGAATAAAGGCATAAAGAATATTCCTCTATATTTCCTCAAAATTGAATTAGATATCCTATGTCTAAAATATGTCAAAATTAATGCTTTGAAACTTCGCAGGAAGTTTTGGAGACAAATTGGAGACAAATTGCAAATTTATCTCTCAATCCTCCTCCATCAATCCTTCCTCTTCTCTTTCCTGGTGTTTTCATGGGTAGAGACAATCTCCAAAATTCTTTCAATCTCCTCCATCTTTCACCATTCAATCCTCCAAATTGAATCCAAGCCTCTCTTTGCCATCCCTGTGCATTTCTATAGCCATGAAATCTATAAATAAAGCTTCATTGAGACAAGAAAAGGATCCCAGGTTATCAAGTTTACTCTGCAAGAATTCATCAAGCATCCAAGCATCCAACATTCAACCTTTCACAATCATGGCTGCCTCCTGTAGCTGCATTTATCAATTTTCATGTCAATCCATGCTATATTAGTTCCTTTTATCATCTTTTTTTATCATATAACTTCATATCATTTGCATCAGCATCATTCCATTCTTTAGATTGTCATTTTAATAGTTGATAGTGTTATTTAAATCTGAGAGCACATAACTTAATAAATCTTTGAAGATAGGATACAATGAGATGATTTCAATTGGTTATTAGCTTAAGATTTGATGCAATGTTTCATTAAGAAGTGTTTTAATACTTTACACCTTATTCACACTTACAAGGATAATATTTGATCGACCCCTGAGACATTTGGTCAATCCTTTAGGAGTTTGTCATAATAAACTGGAAATCCAACATGTTCATATTTTCATCAATAAACAGAGTCGTCAGTCAAACTACATGGTATTTTTGTGTATAATGTAGGAAATTCTCATCTTTGATCAGCCCTCGAGGCCTTTAAGATAGGTCTTCAGGTTAGGTTCTTGGTCAAAATATCAGAAATTACCAGAAAATTTGATTTTTTTTTAAATAAAAACATTTGTAAAACATCTCAAAAATCCCAAAACAACCTCAAAACATTTCAAAAATACCAAAAACATTAAAAAAACCTAAGATAATCCATCCCATTTCAACATTCATCCACAATAAGCATCCACTCATAATAAGTCAATTGTCATCTCCAACATTTGGCAAAACAATCGGAAAAAGGTATAGCAAAATGAAAGTGTGAAAATTAGAGTCTTAAGTCTAGGTCAGTAGGTAAAAAAGTTGGTCAACTCCCCGCATTAATAGCCTACCATCTTGTTAAATCCAAAATCATCTGATAACATCATGTCCTATGATGCATCCTTCCTAAAATGAACATTAACATCAAACATAACCGTAGTTTAGTCTTGGCTAGAGGAATGAAGAACATTGACTTGGTTATGTACTTGATCTTTTCATTTGATTTATCTTATTACACTCATACCAATGACCTCTTGATGATGTCTAATCAATATGATTTAGAGAGAAAGTAATGGGGCATTGATGATTATCTTTCGTTTGATGTGCTTGTTGGATATTCTTGTAATATAACCTTGGTCATGAAAATTTTGTTTTTTGTGTAGGGAGGATCTTTGGGATACCTTCTTGACTATTACATTGGTAGATTTTTCCTTTCTATGTTTTCATTCGAGATGTTCAAAATGTATGAAGTATGTTCTAATAAGCATTCATATATCAGGTGTGAATAGGGATACTCCTATCTGTTTGTCGATTCAAAGTCAATCTTACTAGATACAACATCATCCTGGTTGTGTGTACCTTGATGCATCATATCTATGTGTGTTATCAAACATAATTAAATTTATTCTCTTTACATCCCCAATCCATGGATAAGAAACACATCATCATCGTTCATCATCATATCTAATAAAGTCTTGATGACACATAGACTTGTTGGAATTTTGCATCTTCTCAAAATCAAGGGTTGATCCCTCTCATTCTTCTATTCTCTTTCATGCTAACATAATATCATGCCATTCACCAAAACATCAATTCACTCATTCTACATCCACAACCTATCTGCATCCTACATAATCATGGAATATCATCATAATTGGAAAGATCATCCATCTCACATGCATTGCATCATAATTTAAGTTATTTAGGATAATATATATATTTTATTCTAAGCATCTTAAGAACATCTCATTTGCATCATCATATGTATTTTCCAGTCTAACCATCCATACATCCAGCTTGAACCTCTTTGTCATGAGCTCAACCTAAAAAGGAAAATTTTCATCTAACCTCTCAAGGGGCCAGTGTACCAATGTAATTCTTTCTACTGGGGCAATAGTGAGGCATCCAAAAAATGAGGAAATTTTTGAATTTCAATATCAACATTGTTATTCTTTGAACCAACATAACTGGTACATTGCTTCAAAGAGGGGCAAAATGTAGACATGCAAATTGAAATTATGCATTTAAATCCGATCAATTAATATGATTTCTACTATTAATCATGTAATTAAGTTTATTTATTTAATTCACTTCCTACTCACTAATGTTCATCAAATTTAATTAAATAAATCAAATTATTTAATCAAATCCCTAAAGTCCTCTCATCTTATTTAATAAATCAAATTACAAATCCCTTAAATTCCTCCAAGTTAATTAATTCTGGATTAATTAACTCCTAATCCTAATTACCCATTCTCTAGGTTTTGAAACAACCTTGGTCAAACCTAACCCTTGATTAACCAACCCACTCGCACATGAAAATAGTTTCTTTTAATTAACTATTACCTCATTTATCCTCTCAAAAACATATTCTAGGGAATATTCCCTCATTAACTCCTTTTATTTGACTTTCTTACCCAAACAATTTCCCTCCAAAACATCTCACCCACATTCATTAACTCCTCTTACATACTCATTTATTCTTCTTACATCCTCTCACATCTTCAACCATATGCATTTATTTATCTTCCATCCTCCTTTCCTATTGTACATTCTCCAAAATGTGCTCCACCTTCATCCAATAGATTTGAGACAAGTTTCTCAATCTCATTGACTCTATTTTAGTTCCACATTCCTCCCATCTCTCCTTTCTTCAACCCTTCAACCTATAAATAGAAGCCACTTCTACTTCAAATCCATCCACAATCTCATGCATTTGCACTATAGGAAATTTTCATCACATTTTGAAGGCTTGGTCATTATCATTTACCTTATCAAGGGGGTGGGAAAGGGCATCCTTTTCACATCAAAGGAGTAACACTTCCACTATAGGATAGGTTTGCATATGCCTTTATATGCTTTAAAATTAGTTTTTTTGATCTTTTATGGTTTTGTTTGGCATATTTAGCATGATTCAATATCTCATAGGGATGCTTTTGTTTTCTTTGTTTAAAGTGGATTAAATATTCTAATGTTTTTTCTTGAGAAAATGCAGAAAAAACCCCTCTACAACCACTATCATCGACAAAATGGACACATTTCAAGTGTCTTAAACATATTGTGCAAGACGTCATTGATTCTAGTCATCTATCCATTGTGGGAACTAGTGATCAAGGCAATAATTGTGTTGCCCCTCCAAACAAAAACTTGCAAATTTTGACCAATCCCATGCCAAAAAATAATATATCATTATTCAAAGCTAGAAAAACTCCAAACAATGATGTGATGAATGTTGATACAAATGATGAAAACATTGATTTTTTTCTAACTAATGCTATCAAAACATTGAGTCATCTTGATATTTCTTTCTTCTCTAAGGATATATGTAAACATTTTCCCGATAGTCCTCTTTACATAGTCGGTCATATCTATGACAAGCCCACTAATGGGATATGAATAGATCTATCCTATGGAGAGAATGTGATCACCAAAAAATTTCAAGTTTTACATGAGCTCTATCAAGATGAATATGATAAATTGAAAGCATGGATCAAGACACACAATTGTTTTGCATACCCTACATTCAAATTGATCACCTTACCATTACAAATAGGACCACAAAAATTAGATGTCACATTCTCCTTCATCCCATGGTTGGACCAATTTTGTGTGAAGCTAGGCTACATATGGCTTTGCTCTATAAAATTTATCCCTTGGATTGTGCATAAATGATTCAATTTTCTATTTGATAATGCCATATTCAATATTCACCATAGTGGCTTTAACCCCTTGTCATCTAAAGGAAACTTTTCCATATATTCCTTTTGGCATAAGCCCATGGAACCTATAAGGCTAAGAGAAGACTTATTTTTCTTGTCCTATGAAAAGTTCAAGGAAAAGAAAATAACAAAATTATCTCTTTGCAACATGTCCCCATCAACCTCCGAGCTTACAATCCTTGACAAAACCATGCTTGAACCTAAAAAAGACCAACCTAAAATAGAAATCTCACCTACCTCTTACAAGTGAACAAGAAACAATTAAACCAACCCCACCACACCTCCAAGATTAAATCAAGTTTACAAAGTCAAGGAGAAAGCAGTTGAAAAACCTTCCATGGTTCCTTCTATTCCTCCCCTTAGGGAAGAAAAGAAACCTATGGTTGATCAACCCACTCCAATGAAAATTGAAAACAAAACTAAAAGAAACAGAGGTGCTAGAGAGCATAGACGTAGATGTCGTGCCCTTGCTTGCAAGTTACATAACAAGCTAAACAAAAAAATCAAGATCCAAACTTGATTGAAGAAATGCACCATGACCTTCCTCCCCAGACGAAGCAAGAAAATTCAATGCATCCTCAACAACAAGAGTTGAACTCTTCTATGGACATTATCATTAGACCTCATATTCTGATCAACTTAGATGATGATCACGAGGTTGCTTAAATTGGCGAAGAGGTGCATAATGAACTAAATACATTGTTTTCATCTTCCATGAGCTTAAATGTCAAATATTATATAAAGTGTATAGAACCTAGGTAGTTCTTCTCCTAGTTTGGCACTTGATCTTGTCCCTTTGGCTAGTTTCCTACCTTTGGTGTACATGCAACATGATTGGGAGGCAAACGACTTGCTCATAGGTTGACTCGCATTTTCCTTACTAGTCCTTTGCATAATTTTATTTTCATTTTATTTTGTGTTATTGCATGTGTTTTATGTGATCCCCCATGACGTTATGTTTTCTCTCTCTTTGTGTCATTCCTCTATTTATACCTCCATTTGTCTCTATGTCGTGCATCACTTTTTCTTTCCATTTTTATCCATTTTATTGTGTTTTCCTTTTGGGGATGAAACAAGGCATTGAGACATTCATGTCTCCTTCATGTTGACCCAAAAGGATTTCCTTTTCTCTTGCCTATTCATTTCATCTTTATCTTTTTCTTGTGTTTTCCTTTTGGGGATGACGCAAGGAGTTGAGACACCCTATGTATCTTCCATTTTGACCCAAGAATTTTACTTTGTTTTCAATCTCTTTGTGTCATTCTTCCAGTTCTATCTGTATTTGGGGAATGATGATAGTTCCCTCTTTGTAATAAATACAAGGTATTTAATTAATGAACCTTCTTAATTCATCTACTTATAAATAAATTGTAAAATTTATTTATATAGTTCACTTTCTTGAATTTCCTCCTATCTTAAATAATTTTCTTCTTGATTTAATTAAATAAAAAAATCTAACTAATTTGTTTTATTTAATTAATTATCTCTCATTAAAATTGAAATTCTAAATTCAATTTTGTCACATTTCTACAAAAATCTCTAACCTTCTTCCACCTCATCATCCACATCACCATGTGTCACATGAATTTAATTATTTCTAATTTTTAAATGGGAATTTCCATCAACAAAATCCTAACAAGATTGGAGAAACATGGCTTCTTCCTCCATTTATTCTTCTAAACACTTGGAAAAGTGCTCTTTTAAAGGGAACCATCTCCATAATTCTCTCTAACTTCTTCATCCTCCATCGTTCATCTTTCCAGCTGAAATCTTGACCGTCGAATCCTGCCACATCACAATATGTCTTAGAAATCCTATAAATACAACACCATTCTCCACCTTTTCATAATAGATCTTTGAGAAAACTTACTCTGCATGAATCATTTGAGAGCATTTGAGCATTACAACATTCAACATTTAGCATAGTATTTACATATTAATTTAGAATCATGGCTTAGTTCTTAGCTGCATTTTCATTATCATAGTAGTTTTATATAGCACTTGCATCATATTCTTTAGCACCATATCCATTTTCACATCATCCTTATAATTTATAGAAAATCACATAGCTTATTAAATCATGTAAGAACTACAATTCTTGCATTCTGCAACATCCATTCTCTAGGTGGTCATTTTGAAATTCATAGTGCATACACAAAATCTGAGAGCCAACATGATTTACAGAATCCCTGGAGATAGGAAACAATGGAACAATTTTAGGGATTTTGTTGTGTTTCAATTAGATTATTTTGTGATTTCAATTCTCTAATATAATACGTTTAATTGATTGTGTGTTTTTATTACTCATTTTCACATATTCAAAGCACACATAATTTGACGCTCACCATTTGGCCCTAGCCCCTATTTTTAACATTTTCTGGATAGTGTGTGTGCAGGTTTTGATGTGAAATATTTTAGCACGACCGTGAGTTCTTTTGACGCATGCAAAACAACCTCTGACACATCTAGGCCCTGTTTTGGTGTATCCAACTTTTAGTTTAGCAGATCCAGATTATCTTTCAGTGCATATAGGGGGCATTTCAGTGCATTCAATATTTATTTTAGCACATTCATAGACTGTTCTAGCACATATATATTAGTTTTTATAGTGCATCAGTGTGATATTCTAGTGCATTGATTCTTTGTTATGGTGCATCTAGTTTATTTTGTAAAAAAAATAAAATTTGGAGGATTAATCAATGTGTTCTATTTTGCAGGTATTTTAAACACTGTCAGAGACTTTCCTAAAACCATAAGAATGTTGTCAAAGACAAATAATTAGAAACTACTAAGATTTTTTTTGTAGGGGCTAGATTTATTGTGGTTTCTTTTGATTAAATTAGGAACCTAGCTTAATTAGAAGGATAATTGAACAAACATGTTTGTTGTGTTTGTAGAGTGGTAGGAATATGCTCTCCCCTTTACTAGGTGATCAAAAATCCAGATCCATTCTTTTCATTTTATTGCAATTTTATCCTTAGAGGGCTTGTTTGGTGGAAAAAATTAATCACCCCAAGGAATGACCCAACCGGGAACACGCTAAAGCCGAGTGACTTCCATTTGGTATATAAGTGTGGGTACTTGAGGAAAGTTCAAGTATCACGAGGATTATTTTGACAAGGGAAAAAATGGTCTCTTTCCATATGGATGATCCCCCACGAACGAAATGCCTATAATAGAAACTATTTGTTATAGTAAGCCAAAATCCCATTTCTATTTGTTGGTGCAAGAGGTCTAACCTCTGAAGCCATCCCATGTTCTTGTGGCTTTTAGTAGAGATGAAAATTTATTCATGGGGGATTCATGAGAACTAAAGCTTGGCTAACCCAAGAAGTGTGAAGAGAAAGGGGGAGCCAGTGTGGTCAAGCTTCTAATCATCCGCTAAAATTAAGCACAACTGGAGTAAATTCCAAGTGGGAATCTAGTGAATATTGTCCTAAACAACCTTAGGAATTGTACATGTTTGATGTGTCTTACATGTGTGTTTCAAAATAAAATTCAAAACAAACATCACAAACAAAAATGTACAACCATTGATTTAGAAGAACATCCATTCAAACAATCAATTCCCTGCCAAAAAAACAAGAAAAATTCATCAAACTGTCAGAAAACAGTGGCATTACCCAGTTAGCACATCCATTTACTGTTATGGCGCATACCTTCCATATGCTAGCACATCCATTTATTGTTATGGCACATACCTTCCATATTCTAGCGCATCCATTTACTATTTTGGCATATACCTTGCATATTATAACGCATCCATTTATTGTTCTAGCACATACCTTCTATATTCTAGCACATTCATTACCCATTCCAGCACATACATCCCATATTCTAGCACATTCATTTCATTTTTTAATGTATACTAGCTATCCTTTAGTGCATTCAAGACATTCTTTAGTGTATCTATGGTTAAGCACATTTATGCACTATTATAGCGCATCCAGTAAATTCAAAAACCAGAGAGCTAAATTCATCCCTTGTTCGTCAATTTGAACAAGAATTAAGGATCCTCGTTAGCATAGAATCATTCCTCGGAAACAAAAAAATTCTTAAAATTGTTGAAACTGTCATTTACAAGTGAAAATCCTTTATCTAAGCCTCAATCAAACATATAAAAGTGCCTCATCATCACACCTATCTTTGGTTAGTAGCTGAGTTTCACCATTAGGATTCATCATCCCTTATTAGGATTCATCATCCTTCATCCCGAAACAAACATTGTATAATCATATTTGACTTAGTCCCTTTTGGTACTCCCAAACAATGATCAAAAGCTTAGTAAATGTTCATCACGTGAATGCTCATTCAAAAAAGATCACAAAGACATAAACTCAAAGAAAAAGAACTTGAAACTAAAAACAACATGATTGAAGTTGAAGAAAATCCTTTCCATAAATTCCACCAACTTGAGAATGAGGAGATCACTGAGGAAGATGTCCAAACAACACAACAAGACCCAAATTTTGACAAGTTCCTAGAAAAGATTTTTGAAAGAGATGGAAAAAAATACCTTTTAATGATGGCTAAACAAGGTGTCAAATTTCTTGATTATTTTGACATTACTCAACTGAAAGGAGTACCTAAAAGAATTGAAACTAATCCCCCAAACATAGATCCAGTAGCTGCACTAACTCATCAAATGAAATATCTGCAACGACAACTCCAAGACATGCAAAGAGGAACCAAAAAACATTACTTGTTGCAAGAAATTTTCCCATATCCTTTTGATCAAAGTGTAAACATGATTCCATTTCCCAAAAATTCTGAATTCCCAAAGTATGACAAATATAATGGTAAAAAAGACCCTATAGATCATGTGAGGTAATTTAGAACCATGAGCCTTGAATCTGCACATGAAGAGACTTATTTGATGAGGTTATTTCCATGCAGCCTAGGTGGACAATGCATGTAATGGTTCTCCAAAATTGCACCACGTATTAAGACCTTTGAAGAGTTGGTTAAGAAATTCATCACCCAATGCTCTTATAACATAGAACACTAGATAACAACGAAGGACCTTTGCAATTCAAAACAAAGAAAGGGTGAATCTTTCCTCATATTTTTGCAAAGATGGAGAAGATTGTTCGCAAGATATTCTCATCCCATACCTAAAAATGAGATGAAAATTTTCATTGATAATTTAAATGATGAGATGACCTACAAACTTGAATTACAATGTCCACCTACCTTTGAGAAATTGATTGAAAATGGAATCAAAATAGAAGAAGCTTTGGTCAAGAGAGAAGTCTTGAAATTTTACAATGAAAACAATTGAACAAACTCCTCTAATAATTATAATAACAATGATAGACCAAATTTTTTACAAAGAAACAAAAATGTTGGTCATAATGATGCTTCAAATAAAACAAAAAATGCAAAGCCAATGTTTAATTTGACAGTAGCTACCACCAAGACCAATGAAAACAACAATCCAACCAACAATCAAAGCAATAACCAAAACACCAATTAGAACAACAATACAAACAATGATGGATCTAAATCATTTCCATATCAAATGCCATCAAATCACAGGAAATCCACACTTTTGGGTCAATCACTCGAATCCACATTGAAAGAACTTCTTGCAAAAAATCTTATCACGTTACCTAACACCCGAGGTTTTGAGCCAAAAGTGAAATCATCATGGTGGAATGTTGCCTATTACTGTGAATTTCATCAGTTCAAAGGACATCAAACAAATAACTGTATGCAATTAAAGCACAAGGTGCAAGACTTAACAAACCAGAATATCATACAAATAGAAGGACCCCAAACAAACAATGATCATTGTGCATTCAATAATCCCTTACCAAATTATGACAAAGGGGAATCCTCTACAATGAATAAAAAAGGGAAAAATGTAAATTATGTTCATGATACTCTCATCCTTCATATTTCGGTCATTGAAGATAAAAAAAATGACATTCAAATCAATGAAACCAAAGACATTATTGCAGCCAAAATTCCAATTAATGGCATTCAAATTCAACATGAACAAGACACCACCATAGCTAAAAAGAAAATCAATGAAACCAACATCACACCAAATCAAGTCCATAACATCAAGCAAGACATGGCTACAATGGATAACCAAATCAATATCATAAAAATCAAAGGGAAACAAGACAACATACCCATAAATGCAACCATGAGAGCACTATCCAAATATATTCTAAAAGGAAGCACATCCAAAACACCCGTTGCATTGTCACATCAATACAACATTGTTGATCAACTGCAAAAGATCCCAGTGCAAATATCTATATTGGAACTCCTCAAGATTTTACCTGCCCACAAGGAAATTTTGGAAAAGGCCGTAGTGGACACAACCATACCAATGGATTTGGAAGTTTTTACATTCCAAGACATGGTGGGGCATTTGATTGCACCTCATTTCCTATCATTCTCAGAACACGATGATGCACCCATCACTCAGATCCCCATAATGTAGCACTCCACATCGAATTCTTAATACATAAAAGTCAAGTCAAGTGTGTTCTAATAGATGGAGGAGTTGGACTCAATATACATACTTTAAAGCTCATTTGTGCATTGGGATTTTCAGACAATGCAATAGATTCAAGAAAAAGATCACCATCAAAGCCTATGATGACAAGGAAAGATCTTCATAGGCACTAATTATGTTGCCAATTCAGGTGGGGCTGATTCAAAAAGATGTAATTTTCCAAGTTTTGGACAAAGACTTGACATACAATATACTCTTGGGTCGTCCTTGGATCCATGAGATGTAAGAAATCCCCTTGAATTACCATAAATTTTTGAAATTCCCTTGCAATGGGCAAGAGATCACCATTTCAGTTGATTCCAATAGTCCTCAATATTGCAACACCCTGAAATCGGTCTAGGATGTCTTTGTGCCCCATAACAGAGAAGCTCTCGCATCCCCATCCGCTACCCCAAGTAATTCAAGCCAATCAAATTCCTTGTCAAAATTTATTTCCATGTCCTCAAATAAAGAAATTCAACCAAGCTCCTCACCTAAACAATCTAAGAAAAAGGAAGAAGCTACCCCTTCTACCTCCACCAATCATGAAGCCCAACTCAACACTTTGTCCAAACAATTTGAGAAAAAGGTCCAATTTAAAGATAAAGGTGCGGGTGAATATTCTATTGAGAAATCCATGTGACTCTCACAATTATCTTCCCCAAAGTCCTATGGTAAACCATCAACCTCAACACAATAGTCCTCACAATCTATCACACTTTTTGATGGTCGATTTGTGAAAGCAAGCACTATAGTTGATGAAGCGGAAGACAAAGATGTTCTAAACTAGCTTTACAAGGATGAAGCCAAATCTCAAGCAATAACAACTAATGTACAAACAACACAATATGGAAAAGGGTTTTCAATCTTGGAGAAAATGAGATACGAAGGAAAAGGACCTATCGGAAAAGGAAAAGAAGGCATCGCAGAACCAATCCATGTGACTCTCACAATTATCTTCCCCAAAGTCCTATGGTAAACCATCAACCTCAACACAATAGTCCTCACAATATGTCACACTTTTTGATGGTTGATTTGTGAAAGCAAGCACTATAGTTGATGAAGCAGAAGACAAAGATGTTCTAAACTAGCTTTACAAGGATGAAGCCAATCTCAAGCAACAACAACTAATGTACAAACAACACAATATGGAAAAGGGTTTTCAATCTTGGAGAAAATGAGATATGAAGGAAAAGGACCTATCGGAAAAGGAAAAGAAGGAATCGCAGAACCAATCCAACCCAACTTAACCAATCCAAAAGACAAGAAAAGATAGGGATATAAAGAGGAAAAAAAAAGAGGCCACCCAAAAGGTTGTTGAACGAATCCTACAACTACAAGCTAGTAATAACTATGAAACTGACTCAAATAAATATGAGTGGGACTCATTATTTGAAGAGTCTTTTCATGATAAGGGAATTGATGTGATACAAAAGTATGCACCCATATGCGAGGAGGGAAAAAGTTTAGGGTTAAGACCACTTGAATTTGGATGGAAACCTATCAATGGCTTAAGCGAGGATGATCAGACTCCAAGTGAGATAGATCATTCAGAGGAGAGTTACATCATAGACCTTGAAATTTCTATCAAACTACTTGAAGACATTGCCATCAGGACCCTCAGTTCCTTTGATGTAAACCAATCTAATGGTTCCCCACCTCTAGTACATCCTAAACTTATCAACTAGGACCAAACCGAGCCTCTTGACATCCCTATCTTTTCAAATGATGATGCCATTCTCAAATTCCTCTATGTTGACAACCCTGAAACATGTTCCACCACTGAATCTCATAATGAAGCTTCCAGTTAGGGGAGTGTTAAATCTCTCAGCTGCAAAATGAGTAATACCAAAAATTGATCTAATGGTGAAAACTATTTTATGGCGGTATTAGATCAGAAAAAAGTTAAAATAAAGAGTGTATCCAATGGTGAAAACCTCTTTGAGGCACCAAAGGATGAGAGATTTGACACTCTCCCTGAACACTTTCAAGAGAAATAAAATTTATTGGTTGAGTCGACACAATCCATCAACATTGGCATAGTAGAAACAGTAAAGACTTTGCATTTAGTAACATCCTTGATAGAACAAGAAAGACCAAGCTTCAAAAAATTCTTTGAAGAATGAAAAATAAAATTTGCTTGGTCCTATGTAGACATGCCAAGGATAGATCCAGATTTAATCATGCATCATTTATCCTTACTGCCAAGAGTAAAACTAGTTAAGCAAAAGTAAAGGAAAATGCATCTGCATATTGCCCTCTTAGTGAAGGTGGAACTGAAGAATTTATTGAATGTAGGGTTTAACAGACCAATTGATTATGCCAAGTGGATCTGAAATATTGTACCAGTTTCAAAACATGACAATAGTATTCAGATTTGCATAGATTTTAGAGATGTCAATAAAGCTTGCCCGAAGGACGATTTTCCTCTACCCAACATAGGCATCATCGTGGAACTAATAGTTGTACATGCCATGTTGTCACTTATGGATGGATTTTTAGGATATAACCAAAAAAAAATCACACCTAAGGATCAGGATAAAATAGCCTTCACATGCCCATGTGACACATTCTGTTGGAACGTCATGCCCTTTGGATTGAAGAATGTGGGAGCTACTTATCAGTAAGCCATGATGACAATCTTACATTACATGATGCAAAAATTCATGGAAGAATATGTAGATGATCTATTGGAAAAATCATACACCAGAGAAGAACACCTAGAGATCTTAGGAAAAATCTTCATCAGACTAGAAAAATTCAATGTACAACTGAACCCAAAAAAATGTGTATTTGATGTGACATCGACAAAAATCTTGGGATACATAGTTTCATACAAGGGCATTAAGGTGGATCCTGTGAAAGTTAAGGAAATCATGGATATGTTGCCTCCTAAGAACATCAGTCAGCTAAGATCACTCCAAGGAAGATTTTAGTCTATCTGAAGATTCATCTCACAACTGGCAGACAAGACCCATACTTTCACTCACTTTCTACACAAGAATGTTTCCTTTAGATGGGATGAGAAATGTGAAGCTGATTTAAACCAATTAAAACAATATCTCATGAGTCCACCTGTCTTAGTACCACCAAAAAAAGGAAAACCACTCTTACTATACATAACAACAACTGAGGCATCATTGGGGACTTTGCTAGCACAAGATTATTCAACAGGAAAAGAAAGGGAAATCTATTATATCAGCCGAACATTAAATGGTTATGAAATTAATTACACATCCATTGAAAAGGCTTGTCTAGCAGTAGTGTTCGCAACTCAACAATTGCAACATTATATGCTAACTCATACCATCAAGTTAATAGCTAAAATTGATCCATTGAAATATTTGCTCAACAAGGCAAATCTAACAGGAAGACTAGCGAAGTGGGTAATGATATTGAGTGAGTTTGACATCCAGTATGTTGATAGGAAAGTTATACAATTTAAAGCCATCATAGATCAACTAGCTGAAGCACTATTACATGATGATCATCCTCTACACATTGAGTTTCCAGATGTTGATGTCTTTACCATATCAACCAAACAATGGATATTATACTTCGATGGATCATACACTCAACATGGATTTGGAGTGGGAATTTTATTTGTCACCCCCAAGGGCATACTATTCCAAAATCATATAGACTAATGTTCCCATGCACTAACAACATGGTGGAATATGAAGCAGTGATCATTGGCATCAAGATAGCTATAAAGTGGAAAACCACAGAGTTGCAAGTCTATGGAGATTCTCAACTTGTCATAAATCAAGTCAATGATGACTATCAAACAAAGGATGAAAAACTAATGCTCTATCAAAGGATGATTTATGACTTTAAGAAATACTTTGTTACTATCAAATTTGAACAAATCCCAAGAACGAACAACAAAGTTGTTGACGCTATGGCCACTATTGCTTCTCTATTACAAATTCCAAATAAAATTTGTTATGAGTTCATAGTGGAACAATTGTCCCAAGTCATTTGCCATTTTCTTGATGTCGATACCTCAATCTATGGAAATATCTACACCTACCTAAGAGATAACACCCTTCAACCTGATTTATCATGAAACCAAAAATGAAATTTCATCTGTCAAGCCACTCGACACACCCTTATTACAGATGTACTTTACCGACGAGGTCTTGATGGAACTCTCCTTCGATTTATGGAACCCGATAAGTCTAAAACGGCCTTACAGGAAGTTCATGAGGGTATTTATGGAACACATTCAAGTGGTCTTACCCTAGCAAAGAAACTCCTATGTTTGGGGTATTACTAACTGAATATGGAGAAAGAGTCTTTACAGCTTGTCAAGAGATGCAAGAAATGTCAGATCCATGGTAGCCTCATACATGCACCGACACAAGAACTCCAACCATTTGCATCAATTGGCCCTTTTGTCAATGGGGGCTCAACCTTGTGGGGAAAATCCATCCATCTTCTTCCAATGGGCACAATTTGTAATCACGACCACTGAGTATTTCATGAAGTGGGTTGAAGTTGTTCCTTTAACTACCATCACTAGTAAAAAGATTACATCCTTCATTCCAGATTACATTATTTGTAGGTATGGTGTTCGTCAATCCATTGTCACTGACAATGGTAGAACTTTCAAGAACCAGGACGTCCAAGAACTTTGCAAGAGGTTTCATATCCACATGATTCTTCTACACCATACTACCCTCAAGGAAATGACCAAGCAAAGGCCTCAAATAAAACCATCAATGATGCTAGACATGACTGGCATGTTCAAGTGAACCCTACTTTGTGGGCATACTACACCAATATCTGTACCCCAATAAGAGTCACACCATATGCTCTCGTCTACAAATCAAAGGTTGTTTTACCCATTGAGGTTCAACTACCATCACTCTATATGTCATTGAAAGGCATCATCTCAGATGAAGACTACTAGGTATCTAGATTAAAAGAGTTGGAATTTTTGAATGCGCTAAAAAGCATAAACACAAAATTCAAATTCCAAAAAAGCGGGAAAAACATTTCAAAATTTACAAAAAGGGGTTTTTAGAAATGTGTATCGAAGGTCCATATGTTGTTGGGCGGTTGGGTGGTTATGGCGTCGCACACACTCAAACTGATGTGTCTGAATAGGGATCAGCATTTTTCTCCTAGTGCTCAAAGTTGCTCAATCTATCAAATTTTCAAAATCAAAATGACACAAATGAACTTCTTTTCACCTCTTTTTACCTTTTAAGTGGGTGATTAAATGGGTAATTAAGTAGGATTGATTTATTTTATTTTTGAAAAGGGGCTTAATTAATCAATTCATCAACTAGAGCAGATTTCACTATTATTTTTGGGAGATAAATCATTGAAACATGCTGAAAATTTCAAAATCATCAAAATTATTAAAAAAATCAAAAATTCAAAAAATACTAAAAATTCAAAAATTCACTAATTTATCTCCCAAGGGGGCATATATCTGTCATCACCTAGAAATCCAACATCTGGGGCATATCAAAAATTTTCTTTGAAGCAATGTGTAAACACATCACTTCAAAGAGGGGCAAAATGTATACACCTAAAACCGGCCAGGATAAGCGATTTATTAAATACAAGGTATTTAATTAATGAACCTTCTTAATTAGTCTACTTATAAATAAATTGGAAAAATTATTTATATAGTTCACTTTCTTGAATTTCCTCCTATCTTAAATCATTTTCTTCTTGATTTAATTAAATAAACAAATCTAACTAATTTTTTTTATTTAATTAATTCCCTCTCATTGAAATTGATTTTCTAAATTCAATTTTGTCACTTTTCTACATAACTCTCTAACCTCCTTCCACCTCATCATCCACATCACCATGTGTCACATGAATTTAAATATTTTTAATTTTTAAATAGGAATTTCCATCAACAATCTCCTAACAATATTGGCGACACATGGCTTCTTCTTCCATTTATTCTTCTAAGCACTTGGCAAAGTGCTCTTTTAAAGGGAACCATCTCCATGATTCTCTCTAACTTCTCCATCCTCCGTCGTTCATCTTTCTAGCTGAAATATTGACCGTCGAATCCTTCCACATCACAATATGCCTTGGAAATTCTATAAATACAACATCATTCTCCAAATTTTCATAACAAATCTTTGAGCAAACTTACTCTGCAGAAATCATTTGAGAGCATTAGAGAATTCAACATTTAGCATAGTATTTGCATATTAATTTAGAATCATGGCTTCATTCTTAGTTTCATTTCCATCATCATAGTAGTTTTATACAATACTTGCATCATAGTCTTTAGCACCATATCCATTTTCACATCATCCTTATCATTTATATAAAATCACATAGCTTATTAAATCATGTAAGAACTAGGATTCTTGCATTGTACATCATCCATTTCCTAGGTGGTCATTCTGAACGTCATAGTGCATACCAAAAATATGAGAGCCAACATGATTTAAGGAATCCATGGAGATATGAAACAATGGAACAATTTTAGGGAGTTTGTTGTGTTTCAATTAGATTAGTTTATGATTTCAATTCTCTAATATAATATGTTTCATTTATTGTGTGTTTTTATTACTCATTTGCACATATCCAAAGCAAACAACCCCAAATCCATAGATCCCTTATTTGTTTGGTGTTTTCATTTATGGGGTAACCCCTCTCTTTTCTTTTCTCTTGCATCGTTCAACCTTACTTGAAAACATATGACTTGGCATAGGGTTTTCCAAGTTGGCTCTCATGTTGTTCTTCTTGTTTGCATTTTTTAGTTGCTACTTTAAAGTAATTTTTCACAACATGGTATTTAGAAATTTCTTTAAAGTGGGGGCATACATTGACATTATTGTTTCACATTTTTCCTTTTCTTGGTTCTTAGTGCAGACTTCTTGCTTCATATGATATGTTTGTCACTTTTTGGATGACACACTGCATCCCCTAAGTTGTGAATCTTCTATTCTTTGATTGGTCCTTTCTTGGAGACATTAGGCACAATGTTCCCTAAGTTAAAGACCTTGCATGAACTAAGAAAGACTCCTTTGAACATTTCCTATTTCTCATTTGTTATATGGCTAGCTTGCACAATACAACTTGCATTCCTGTAGAGCCATCCCATTTTTTCATGAGCTCCAAGCATATAGAGTTTTTCTTGTCTCATGAATCTCAAAAATCAAATCATTTATGTGTGGAACTTTATTAAACTTATCATGAGTTATAACTTTGGTATGGTTGAGCGGGAAGCCCAATTGAAGGCATGAATTTCCCCATAGCCACTTGCATGTGTGTGTGAGTACATACCAGTCATGAGTGTATTTTTCTCACCTAGCATAAAGCCATGTGTTTCGTGACCTTAGAGTGAGTATGCATTTTTGGATAAACAACCTAGATCTAATCCACATCAAGATGGAAAAATAGTCGAAGCTTGATCCAAATTTATTTTATTTATTTTTCTCTTTTTCATCTTTGGCAGTGTATGATTGGCCTTTCTACTATTCTTTATATCATTTTCATGTGTGTTCCTTTGTGCTTATGTTGGTTTGCCACATGATCTTCATCCTAAGGGCTTGATCATCCATTTTGATAATTTTTGTCTCATCTTGCTAGCATTGGTACATTGGAATTCCTCTTGATGCATATTTGTCTACTTCAGTGTGAGTTTGAAGCAACTTCATCCTCTCACAAAAATGGGGGATAAATGTAGTAAAAAAATGGGTCCTTTTACATTTTTGCACTCGTTTGGGTCCTCATTGTGTATTATACCTTAATGTTGCCCTGATTTAGTGTTGTAATGTGGATAACATATTCACATTATGTCTTAGGCCTTGTGAACTAATATATTTTAGTGGTACCTTGCAAAGCTTTTGTAAAGTGTTGTAACACACTTTCACACTTTTCTAGGGCTTTATCCATTAACTAAGGATAATGAACATAATTTCAATCATAATCAATCTTAATCTTTCCTTATTTGGAGTGTTGTAAAGTTTTTTAATGCACTTTCACATTCCTTTAGGATTTTCATTAATAATTGGGCTTTCTTGTAACGCCCCGCCATGCAACCCTAGAGGAAGTTACAATTAACCACTCAAAGGAACTAATTTTTTTTTTGTTTAAGTACAATTAACATGCAAGTACACTATCCATTGAAAACATCCCCTAAGGTTACAAGACTGAGATTACTTATTAACCCACAACAACATAAATGAATCCATAACATTTAGCCACTTAAGAAATTAAGAGCGCATACATTCCATACAAGATAAACTACATCATCACAATAAGGAATACCATATGATTCCAAAGTACAATACTCTAATAAAGAGATTACATCTCTCATTCCCCAAATGAGGTAAATCCAATAAGCATGATTACATATTACAACTTCCACCTCAATAACAAATGAGGGGTAATAAATTACAAGATCAACTAAAATAAATAGAGCATGAAAGGAATCCGGATCCCACGAGCTCTCCAACTGGAAATCTCATCCACACGAGCAAGAAGAAAGCCCAATGGAGTAAGGTGCACGCCACCCAACCAAGTGGAACCCAAAGGCCCACCCCCCGTCCTAGGAGATAGTAACAAGGAATCCTAGCTAATCCATCTACCTCTAGACATAGGTTAAATCATAACTAAACCAAACTGACACAACCAATCACATGTACCACACAAGTACAATGCATGTACATCACAAGTACCACTCAAGTACAACACTAGTACAACTCTAACCTGGTAACATTGCTTCCAGATATAAAATAGATCAAGTATGTTAAGAGAACCATAGACATAATAATCAAATACCAACTGTTGTCACATCAGGTATGTTAAGGAAACCATACCCACATAATCAAATACCAACTATGGTCACATCAGGTATGTTAAGGAAACCATACCCACATAATCAAATACCAAATATGGTCACACCAGGTATGTTAAGGAAACCATACCCACATAATCAAATACCAATTGTTGTCCTAGACAGAGTGTCATCGCACAACTCGTAATGGGTTTTCCCTTTGGGAATATTTATAGGCTCCGGCCCCCAATATGGGTTATCCTAGTGGCCTCAATCGAATCCTGGCCCCCATACTCACTCATGTGGAATCAAATACCTTTCGTAAATACAAGATAGATGACCTTTCCATTCCAGGCCTTCCCACCCATCCCAAGCCTAAATGAGCACTTGGGTCCATGAGTGAGGCATAATTATCTTGATTAGTGAGAAGTTAGTCCTAATCTTCTAAGTATTGTTTTAGTCATCACTGGATTAACTAACTTACAATGAGTTGTCTTGGCACCACTTTGTGTGTCGGACCTCATTGCAAGCCACTCCACTAAGACAACATGTGGAACAAGTCCACAACCCAAGAGTACACAAGTGCGACAAAATAGACATTACAACCACTCCAACTCTAGGAGGAAACATAAAAAGAAACCCACTCCAACATTGGAGGTAACAAACATAACCAAGCCACTCCTTACAAGGAGGCACAATCATATAATCCACTCCTTCCACAGGAGGCACAAAACATCCCCATTCATGGAAACTAGGTAATAACAATGACATAACTTCATGTACTACCCAAGGGAATTAACAAATGGTCGACATCACAAGACGACAACCCCCAACCTCTAGGGTTCTCTGGAAGACTTACATATTAAAGACACAATTAACCCATTTCGCAAAACATGAACACCAGGAAAAAAAATCACATAAAGCAATAGTGAGGAAATAAACTAATTTTGGATATATTAAATCCATTTCCCTTAATAACATTCAATACTTTATTGCACAATAAACTGATTCAATAACGTCTCTTTCAAACAAAGGATACAATTTAACCAAATATTTAATTCCCTAAATGCTCTTAAATCATAATAAACATATACTTCTATAATTCAAAAAAATATTGCTTTAAAATAAATATTGTTTCCTCTTTTCGACATAATCATTTCAAAACAATGAATTCATCTTAATAAACATGTTATTTAAAAATCAAATATATTGTTCCAACAACATATATTATTTAAAAATAAAATCCATAATTTGACTAAGAACACAATATTTTAATTTCCACAATTACACTTAAACATACCATCATTTGATCAATATTTTAATATCCATATATATATTTTAAATATATATATACCTATATTAAAAATTGATAATTCAACTATACATAAAATAATACATATATATACACATAATATATATACCCTCATATTATGTATATATACATATATTATTTATATGTATTATATATATTAATATTTTAATATTATAAATATAATATAAAATATTAGTAATAAATATTTTAATATTATAAAATATAACATATAAAATATTAATTATATATATCTTTTTTTTATAATATATAAAAAAAACTCGATTAAACAAAGTCACCCATGTTTTGACCTGGAGCCACACACTTTTCTCTCAGGCCGCGTGCTTTTGCAAGGGTTGGGGTGGCTGGCTTGCACAACCGACCCATGTTTGGGCATCGACGGTGCTTTGCACAGCCGAACCCCAAAGGGGAGGGCCGATTGTGTTTAAACACAGTCATCCCATTATGTGGCGACGATGATAGTGCGGGGTGCACGCTAGGCACAGATCCCCCCCACACGCCTCCCATGGGGGTGCATTGGGGGTGAGCCCCCAGTGACCCCCCACAAACCCTCTGAATTTTTTATTTTTATTTTTCTAAAATAAAAATTTTCTAAATGAAATTCGACTATGGATTTTGAAATCCGCGCACCTCCACAGGGTGCCTTTTTTAAAACTTTTAACAACATAACTCCCCCCAAAATGAAATGTATAAAATAATATGTATATATATATATATATAAATCAGTATATATATATATATATATATATATACATATATGAATGAATTTAAATACTTCCACACAAGATTTGTAAAACAAATTGAGCAAGTAATACTGAAAATAGTCATTTACAGTCAAGAACACATTTTTTTCTTTCTTTTTTTGAGAAAACTAAAAAAAACAAAGGTTTATGATTTGATAAAAGTTTCAACATGAAGTTTCCAACAAAGATCAGGTTTTTTGAATTTTCCAACATGCTTCCCAACAACAAAACATTTACAAATCTATTTTCCAAAACAACTGAAATTGAAAAACATGAATCTGGTATCAAGAGTTTGAGAAGATCCAGATGGTGCACAGATTCCTGCCTTGATTCCAACTTCAGCTCCACAAATTTTCACAGCTTCAATCCAAAACCCACAAAATGCAAAAATCCTTCCCTTCTCTCTTTTTCCAAATTTTCATCCTTGTTAAAAAAAATCTCATTCAAAATCCTCAATAATAAATATTTTTTTTCCCAAAATATCATGCAACCACCCTCATAAATTTTCCAAAACAAAATAACAAATATCTTCTTTTTTTTTTTTTTGAATTTTTGAATTCCACATTTCTTAAAATGCAATATAAAGCCTTTTCTTTAATTTTTCTAATTTCAACAAAATATCCATAATTTCCCAATGAAATACTTATCTAATTTAAACATTGTCAATTTAATTAATCAATAAAATTAATTTAATACATGATTAAATTATTTATTAATTAAATTAAATTAACTAATGAAATAAATTGCATTTCTATTATAATATCAGATCAATTTTAATCCCCAATTTTAACTAGAGAAGCATTTATTTTCTTTTTTAACAAATGATCAAAATCAAAGAGAAGGGACAATATTCAAAGCAACACAACCTGACTAAGACCCGACGACATGCTATGACTAGGGTGATGACTTGGCACGGAAAACCTAGCTACTATCTCTCAATCAAATACCGTTGGGCAATGGACACGCTCAACTTGTGAAACTAGGTGGAGTCGATGTCTTGTACTTGTCAATCTACGAACAAAGAGTGTCTCCACAAACATATATATCTCATAATTAAAACACACCGTGAAGAAGAAATCACAAAATCATAGGGCACTCACAAGCGAGTGATGCGATACCATCCCCTTCACCAATATAGTGTAACTAATTGAAAAATCTAACATAATAATTTAATCCAAAGCATAATACATCATAATTCAAATATCCACTTATGCTAATTCAAAACATGCCATAATGATAACATATGAATAAAGTATCATCACATCAAAAATACATCACCACATCACAATATAGATAGTGATCAAACAGTAACCGAGTACCATAGTCAAAGTACAAACATAAAACACACATAATAAGGTATCTGAATATCCAGAAACACATCAAAGCAACAAAACAACACAAGGACACACTATCCAACCAGAAGGCAAAACAAAGAGGTAATACATTTCTTATGCTTTAATTGGCCCTATTTTGCATCCACAAGCCTCATTTATTGCACCTTTTCAAGGATAATCCTAACACAAATCAGTAACCAATCATAATTCAGGTGTTCATGGCTTTTGTGGCCTAGATTTAATGTCTAGGACTCATTCACCACCTTGAGAAAATGAGTCTCACCTAGGTCTTTTTGCCCCAATGCAGGTTTCACACATTTCTAGACACTTGATTTTTGGTCCCATACATTATGTGTGACGGGACTCATTTTCCACCTTGGGTGAATGAGTCCCATGTGACCAAAATTCAAATTTAAATCAAATTTCTGGCAGTATTTTACTTTCCTAGGTCTAATGAAGACTTGTAGTGTTATAATTTTGGGAATTCTTGCATAATTGAGTATAAATACAATGTTCTTTCACTCATTTTCACCTAAGAATTTTGTGAGAGAATCCTTATAGAATATTAAGTTCACAAGAGCATTTGAGAAATAGCATTCAAGGAATTCAAGGGAATATTATCAAGCATTCAAGAGCATCAATCATCATGCTAAATATTACATTCTTCATGTTTTTTATTGTGCTAACAATTGAATGTAGAGTTCATGATTCAAGCAAGCATTACATTCAAGATCTATTAACATCAAGTAAGAGTCAAGAACCACAACCATTGTAGATATTTCAAGCATAATTGCAACACCTTATTGCTAAGGTTTGGTGAGTTGCAACATTACCTTTTTTTAATTCATCATTCTCCCTTTACATTGGCTTTCATTTCAAGGTTTAATTACCAATAGGTGGTTTGACCAAGGAAAAATCCTATTCTCTAAGCCCACAACATTTTTCCTTCTTGTGTTTGATTTGATGTTTTAGGTTGTAGATTTATCAAGGATCATAGTTGGAGAAAATTTTTCAAGTCTCTAAAGTTGTTAAAGTTATCATTCAACCTTGGAGAAGCTTGGAGAAGACCTACAGGTGGTATTTTGCATATTCGGATTTGGAAACTAGTCAAAAAGAGCAGACTAGACCAAGAGGCAAAATTTCCACTTCAGAACTTCCAAACATGCAAAAGTGGACTAATTCGCCACTATTGGTGAATGAGTCCCACTATATAGGCCTAAACAATATTTTTATAGATTTTGGTTGAAACCTGTTTCTACACATTTTCTCATAAATTGGACTAATTTTCCTAGCTTGGCGAATGAGTCCCAATCAACATAAAAACAATTTTTTCAGTGATCTAGGTCTCCATTCTACCTTCTTTAGTCTCCCAAGTGCACACATTTCAATCTCAATGCTTCTTATTGCATTTTACTTATATTTATAGGTCATTTTGCATATCTCACTATGTTTTCAAACATCTTCTTTTCCAAGTTTACACTTGGTGGAAAATTGCTCATTTGCAATCATTCAATTCCCTAGAACATTCCCTTTGCTAGATTTCAATCTCCTTTGCATTGAAATCTCAAGGGTTTGTTCTTGAATGAAAAGAGCATGAAAATTAATATTTCTCCTTTTAGGTCCAAAACCCTAGAAGCCAAAGAGGGAGGTCACCATTTTCTTCTTTTCAATTACAATATTCTTGTAATTCAGTAGCCATAAATTTTTATTCTAACTATAATTTCAACTATAAAATCATTGGTATGAACCAAATATAGTGTGGTCAAGAAAATTTTTGATCTAAAAATCAAGCCACCATCAATTTTACTTGAACTTGTTTAAGTGTAGGTCTAAAATTGTATACTAGTGTAATTTCATGCTTATGTTTTGAACCCACCTTACCCTAAGATTTAATGATAAATATTTTTACTCTTATATGAATACTTTTTTGTAGCACATGAAAGACACAAGGTGTTATCAACATGTGTTATCAATTTTAGTACAATACTTGTGGACACTAATTTTTAAAATTCAAAAATGTACTTTCTATGTGGCTCATTTATGACATGTGTCATAATGTCCAAATGATAAAGTAACACCTCTTCCCTCTCATTTGAGAAAGAAAACCATCACTTTTACCATTCTTGAGGGATTTTTACAAGTTTTTCAAATGTAACTCTCAACTCTTCCACCTTGGGGAATCTATGATCAAATTTTTAGTGGAAATTTCAAGTGCTCTAAAAATATTTCTCATTCTTACTTATTTCTTCTCATGTGATAGTAAGGATTTCTCAAAGGAAGAGCTTCAATGTTGCATTGATGCATCAATTGAGAGAAAAAACCTTGATTGTTGGTAACATATTTAATTTTATTTGTTGCAAGATAATTTATTTTGTGTAAGAGAAATTTTATTTTACTTTACCAAATTTTATTAGCAGCGCATGGGCAGCATAATCATGGAAAAAATAGGCCCTTAAGTGGCAATAAAATTCAGAAAAATCAGAGTTAGGCAACTTGACGTAAAAATTTGAATAAGTTATCTATATTATTTTAAAAATATGTAGGAATAGAATTTGTAGAAAATTGAATGTAGTTTATTTTTATTTTTTAAAAATCTATTTGGTGAAAATTTGAAATTTCAATGCAGTAGTACTTAAATTTTAGGGAAAAAATAAGAAGTAGGTGTCTGTCTGACCACCCTAACCACAATAAAATGATAATATTTTTTTATAATATTTTAGATATAAGTAGAAGAATCATGTCCCAATGTGATGCATATTTTTTTGTAATATTTTTCCAAGTAAATAATTAATTATGATTTTTTTATTATAAATTTTAAAAAATATAAAAACTCGTACACCTGACCACCTTAACTTGGTCAAAACTTCATGAAATTCAATTTTATTTTTTTAATCCTATATTATGTGAAGCATGTTTCGGATTCCAAAATGGTGATACCATTTGAAAATTATAGATGTTTTTCAATCAACCTATCAATCAGTACTTTAGTCATAATTCAAATAGAAAATGAATAATAATTATTTATTAAATTCAAAGTAAAGCATAATTTATATTGGTGGAAAGCTAAGAATCTCCTTTAAAAACCCTTTTTGTTTCATCAATTTTGGGTAAAAAAAATTCATCAGCCACATGGGCCATCATATCACTTACATATCACAATTTTTTGGCCCATCATGATCCTGCACATACCCAACATGAAATGGTGGTTTTCATCATAGACCAAGTTTAACATTGATATCACTTTATCTATCCATTTTTTAGTCCTTAATGCAATTGGGATTTAAAATCCTTTTATCATTTATTTCTCTTTGGTTTTCTATGGAGGCTAAAAGACCAAAATAAAGGTTTAACTGAGGGAAACCCTAAGTTGCCCAAACAATTTTTCCCATCTTTGTGTGTAGGTTAAACAAGTTCTAGTTCTTAGACCAAACATTCTAAAAAAATAAAGTCACCAGTCAAGGATGGTAGTGCTTCATGAAGACATTTGTTATATATGTTGTCATTCTAAACAAAGAGCTTTCACATCTAGCACTAAGTTCCATTAGGTCCATTTTTTATATTTTTTGTAAGAAATAAATTTTATCTATTTTACTATTCATAGAAAAACATGTTTTAAACATTTTATCTATATTTAATTGCTTTGAAACAAGAATATATTTTTGTTTAAACACTCTTATTCTATTTTTTATTAATATCCTTGGTTCCATATTCACACATAAGAATTTTATTATTCTTTGAGGTAATATAATAATTTCATTTGAGTAAAGTATTTATTGCTTTATTGTATCAAATTCTCACCATTTTATTTTGGTGAACTGCACTTTGTTTATACATGTATATTCCTTATCTCTTTAGCTATCTTCTACTAGATTTGATCTTGTTTGGTAAATGAATATTATCTAAAAATGTAAGATCTATTTCTCCAAACCTTTCATGCATTTGATAAAGTATGTAACTCCCTGCCACACAACCCTAGAGGAAGTTGCAATTAACCACTCAAACAAACTAATTTTTTTTTTGTTTAAGTACAATTAATATGCAAGTTCACTACCCATTGCAAACATCCCCTAAGGTTACGAGACTGAGATTACTTATTAACCCACAAACAACATAAATGAACCCATAACATATGTCTACTTAAGATATTAAGTACACATACATTCCATACAAGATAAATTACATCATCACAATAAGGAACACCATAGACTACAAATAATAATAATTAAACAATAAGATTACATCTCTCATTCCTCGAATGAGGTAAATCCAATAAGCATGATTACACATTACATCTTCCACCTCTATTACAAATGAGGGGTAATAAATTACAAGAATCGACTGAAATGAATAAAGCATATAATAAGTAACTGGATCACACGAGCTCTCCAACTGAAAATCTCGTCCACACAAACAAGAAGAAATCCCAATGGAGTAAGGTGCATGCAACCCAACCAAGTGGTACCCGAAGGCCCACCCTTCGTGCTAGGACATAGTAACAAGGAATCCTAGCCAAGACCATCTACCTCTAGACACAGGCTAACACGTAATTGAACCAAACTGACAAAACCAATCACATGTACCACACAAGAACAACACAAGTACAACACAAGTACAACACTAGTACAACACCAGTACAACACAAGTACGACTCTAACATGGTCACATTGCTTCCAGATATAAAACAGATTAAGTATGTTAAGATACCCATACACATAATAATCATATACCAACTGTTGTCCTAGACAGAGTGTCATCACACAGCTCGTCATGAGTTACCCACTGCGGATCTTCATAGGCTCCAGCTATCCTGGTGGCCTCAACCGATCCCTGACCCTAATACATACTAATGCAGGATCAAATACCTTTCGTAAAGACAAGATAGATGACCTTGCCATTCCAGGCCTTCCCACTCATCCCAAGTCTAAACGAGCACTTGTGTCTATGAGTGAGACAAAATTATCTTGTTTAGTGAGAAGTACCACCTAATCTTCTAATTATTGTTTTAGTTATCACTTGATTAAACCACCTCTGAAGGTTATCCAATTTACCTCTTTCGGCTCTGGCCCCTACATAAGCCACTCTTCTACTTGACAACATACCAACAAAACCAATCACCAAGGGAACCCAAGTGCAAACTAACAAGATATCAAGACCACTCCTTTCTCAAGAGGCGACATAAGTCAAAACCCTTTTCAGACACTGGAGGTAACAAAATAACAAACCACTCCTTACAAGGAGGTGCAAATTACATAATCCACTACTTCCACAGGAGGCACAAAACATCCTCGTTCATGGAAACTAGGTAATAACAATGACATAACTTCATGCACTACCCAAAGGAATTAACAAATGGTTAACATCACAAAACGACAACCCCCAACCTCTAGGGTCCTCTGGAAGACTTACATATTAGAGACACTTAACCCATTTCCCCAAACATGAACACAGAGTAAATAATCACATAAAGAAATTGCGAGGAAATAAACTAAATTTGGATATATTAAATCCATTTCCCTTGATAACATTCAATAATTTATTGCACAATAAATTGATTCAATAACGTCTCTTTCAGACAAAGGATGAAATTTAAACCAAACATTTAATTCCTCAATTACTTGCAAATAATAATAAAATAGATAATACTTCGCCGATTTAAAACATCCTATTTTCAAATCATCTATTTCTTCTTTTCAAAATAAATCATTTTTAAAAAAACAATTACTTTCTCTATTAAACAATAATACCTTTAAATCCAATATTTGTCTTTTCAAATATATTATCTTAAAATAAATTCAATAATTTGTTTAAGAACACAATATTTTAATTTCTTCAATTAACCTTAAATGATGCCTTCAAAAAATCATATTTCAAAATATATATACACTTGTGTATTTTGTGTATATATATATTACTTATATACCTCTATATTTAATTATTTAATATACATATATAATATTATATAATATTATAATATTATATAATATAATATTAAATATTAATATAATATATATTAATATTTTAATATTATTAAAATATAATAATAAAATATTAATTTATATATATATTTTATTTTATTTTTAAAAAAAGACCGAACCCAAAGGCATCGTCGGGCCGCGTGCCAAACCCTAAGGTCGGTCGACTGATTTTGTCGGGGTTACGTGTACAAGGAAGCCACTGACTGTGCAAAGCATAACCGACGCTACTGGTGGCGACGATAGTGGCTGTGTGCACAACCGGTCGCCATTACTGGTGGTGTTGTGCTATGCACAGCCGCCCACCAGCAATGGTGGTGACGACAGTGTAACACACCCAGCCGTGGTGGTTTAAGGGGGTTGGGCTAGGTGTGGCTCCCCCCACTCGCCTCCCATGGGGGTGAGCCCCCAATGCCTCCCCAAAACAATTTTTATTTTTTTATTTTTAATTTTAAAACAAAATCTCTATGGATTTTGAAATCCGCATTTTGATAGGGGGCTGTATTTTTTTTATTTTAATAAAAAACTTTACCAGCATAACCCCCAATTATTTAAATATATATATATATATATATATATACATATAGTTAAATACCCATATAATTTTTTTTACAAAACTAATTGAACAAACAAAATTAAAATAACAATTTCAAGCCAAGAACACCAAGATTTTCTTGAAGAAATTCATTTCCAAACATAGATTTTTCTTCAAATTTAAAAGCAAGATTTAAAATGGGTTTCATTTGCAAATCAAATAGGGTTTCAATAATTTCAAACAACATAACAAAATTTGGGAAACCTTTCAAAATGAAACTAATTTAATAGGAAGAAAACCCGATTTCCAAAAGCTTCAGAGTTTGATAAATTGGTGCAAGGCCTTCTCCATAGATGCAAGCTCATTCCCGACCAACCAACTAAGCTTCTCCAAGAATCCAAAAATCCAACAACAATAATCCTCTTCCTTCTTTTCCTTTCAATTCCTCCTCTATTTTCAATTTCTCATACTTGTTGAAAACTCATTCCAAAAATCCCACTAATAGAGAAAAAATCCCAAAATATCTATGCAACCACCCTCATAAATTTTTGAAAATAGAAATAGAAAATATCTCTAATTTTCAAAAAAATGGAATTTAAAATCTTTTTCAAAATCTCCAATTTAATCTTTTCAATTTTCCAATTTTACACAAATATCTATAAATTTCAAAATGCATAACTTAGTTTAATTTCAACATAATTAATTTAATTAATCAATAAAATGAATCTAATCCAAGATTAAATCATTTTATTAATTAAATTAAATTAATTAATAAGTTAAATAACATTTTTCACATTATAACCCGATTAATTTAATCAACAACTTAAATACATAAAGCCATTTAATTACCCCTTTGCAACTTGAAATTAAATAAAATCCAAGCAAAATAAACAATATTAACACAATATAACCCAACTAAGACCCAACGACACACTATGACTAGGGTGATGACTTGGCATGAAAACCCTAGCTACTATCTCCCAATCGAATGTAGTTGGGCAATTGACACGTTCAAACCTATGAAACCAGATGGAGTAGATGTCCTGTACCTGTCAACTTGCAAACAAAGAGTATATCCACATGCATATATATATATATCATAATGAGACACACCGTGAAGAGGAAATCACAGAATCATAGGGCGCTTGCAAGAGAGTCATGCAATACCGTCCCCTTCACCAATATAGTATCACTAACTGATGAATCTAACATCATTAATATAATCAAAACATAAAACATCATTAATTCAAATGTTCACAATGCTAATCTAAAGCATGTCACAATGATAACATTAGAATAAAATATCATCACATCAAAATATAACATTCACATCGCTTTATAGATAGTGATCAAATAGTAACCGATTACCATAGTCAAAATACTAACATAAAATAAGACATAACCAAACAGAACATTATTCGATCAAAAGAGAAAAATGGAGGGGGATTACATCCTCCCCCCTAGGGTCAGGCTTACTCCTGGAAGCCTGCAACTACCCCTAGTGCAACCTCCATACAATCACACATAGCCAAGGGTTCCAAACTGAACCACTCCATACCTCATCATAAAAAATAACAGCAACCCATGCCATATACACTTAGCCAAGTACACTGTCAATCCATCTAAACAACATGGTGAAGCAACCACCAACCAAGTATCCAAAATACAAACCCATGAATTAACATACATAATACACATATGTACCAATACACATCACCGGGAATCATCACAAGGCTACACCAGGGTCCATCTGGATACCAGAAAGTAGCATACCAATCCATGATAGAAGAATCCATGAACCATAAGAAAATAACCATCTCAAATAAATCTAACATCATAACAGTGGCTTGATGGTGTTAGGTCATACATAGAGTGAGACCATCCAAACAAGACCACAATGACCTGTCTCTTGTTGTATAAGGTGATTAGCCTCCAAGAGATAGTCATCACACATAGGTGAGTAGTGGGTCCTAGCTGCATAAGAGCCTCACATACCCACATCTTCAACGTTTCTTATGTCTACTTCCTCATACACACTCATCAAGTCCATCACATACACCCTTGGAGAGGAATCACAATACAACAAATAGCCGACATTGAAAACAACAAAGATAACTGGCTTAGCCACCAAGTTCAATTTCAACAATAAGGCAATAAATGTGCACAATTTCTACACTGAATCAAATATATGTAACCTCTAGGGTTATAAGAAAATAAGATCACAAGTCGTGGCTAAACCTTCACAATCAAATATAAAAAAGTGTTGGCCCTCACAATCAACTGAAAAATCATCAATAACCAAAAGAAAGTTCACAATATTTAACATTTCACTATACAACACTATGTGACTAGATTCTAGCCACTAAACGAGGAAGGAGGAAACAACATCCGACTAGAATGATAACAACCCTCGTGTGATGCAGAGTGAGCCTATCGCACACGTAGGCTAACAAAGACCACCTCATAGGAACATCCAATTCCATAACCCATGGGACACGTATCATAACTTTCCCACCATAACCTTTTATCAGGTTTCTTTCACGCTAATCTTTTCCACAAAGTACATCATGCTAAAGTAAAATCCATGAACACGTGATCACTTAGCAATTCCATTAACAAGTCGCAAGGACAGCCTAGTGGACTCAAATGTACCCAAAGAACCCAGTGTATGAACCTGGGGCTCTGATACCATGTGTAACGCCCTGCCACGCAACCCTAGAGGAAGTTGAAATTAACCACTCAAACGAACTAATTTTTTTTTTTTTTAAGTACAATGAATATGCAAGTTCACTACCCATTGCAAAAATCCCCTAACGTTACGAGACTGAGATTACTTATTAACCCACAAACAACATAAATGAACCCATAACATATGTCTACTTAAGATATTAAGTACACATACATTCCATACAAGATAAATTACATCATCACAATAAGGAACACCATAGACTACAAATAATAGTAATTAAACAATAAGATTACATCTCTCATTCCCCGAATGAGTTAAATCCAATAAGCATGATTACACATTACATCTTCCACCTTGATTACAAATGAGGGGTAATAAATTACAAGAATCAATTGAAATGAATAAAGCGTATAATAAGTAACTGGATCACACGAGCTCTCCAACTAAAAATCTCATCCACACGAACAAGAAGAAATCCCAATGGAGTAAGGTGCACACCACCCAATCAAGTGGTACCTGAAGGTCCACCTCCCATGCTAGGAGATAGTAACAAGGAATCTTAGCCAAAACCATCTACCTTTAGACACAGGCAAACACGTAATTGAACCAAACTGACACAACCAATCACATGTACCACACAAGTAGAACACAAGTACAACACTAGTACCACACTAGTACAACAACAGTACAACACAAGTACAACTCTAACATGGTCACATTGCTTCCAGATATGAAGCAGATCAAGTATGTTAAGAGAACCATACACATAATAATCAAATACCAATTGTTGTCCTAGACATAGTGTCATCACACAGCTCGTCATGAGTTACCCACTATGGATCTTCATAGGCTCCGACTATCCTGGTGGCCTCAACCGATCCCCGACCCTGATACTTACTAATGCGGGATCAAATACCTTTCGTAAAGACAAGATAGATGACCTTGCCATTCCAGGCCTTCCCACTCATCCCAAGTCTAAATGAGCACTTGTGTCTATGAGTGAGACAAAATTATCTTAATTAGTGAGAAGTACCACCTAATCTTCTAAGTATTTTTTTAGTTATCACTTGATTAAACCACTCTGAAGGTTATCCTGTTTACCTCTTTCGGCTCTGGCCCCTACAGAATCCACTCTTCTACTTGACAACATACCAACAAAACCAATCACCAAGGGAACCCAAGTGCAAACAAACAATATATCACGACCACTCCTTTCTCAGGAGGTGACATAAGTCAAAACCCTCTCCAAACACTGGAGGTAACAAAATAACAAAACCACTCCTTACAAGGAGGCACAAATCACATAATCCACTCCTTGCACAGGAGGCACAAAACATCCCCGTTCGTGGAAACCGAGTAATAACAATGACATAAATTCATGCACTACCCAAAGGAATTAACAAATGGTTAACATCACAAAACGACAACCCCCAACCTCTAGGGTCCTCTGGAAGACTTACATATTAGAGACACTTAACCCATTTCCTCAAACATGAACACAAAGGAAATAATCACATAAAGCAATTGTCAGGAAATAAACTAAATTTGGATATATTAAATCCATTTCCCTCAATAACATTCAATAATTTATTGCACAATAAACTGATTCAATAACATCTCTTTCAGACAAAGGATGAAATTTAAACCAAACATTTAATTCCTCAATTACTTGTAAATAAGAATAAAATAGATAATACTTTGTCGATTTAAAACATCCTATTTTCAAATCATCTATTTCTTCTTTTCAAAATAAATCATTTAAAAAAAAACAATTAATTTCTCTATTAAACAATAATACCTTTAAATCCAATATTTGTCTTTTCAAATATATTATCTTAAAATAAATTCAATAATTTGTTTAAGAACACAATATTTTAATTTGTTCAATTAACCTTAAATGATGCCTTCAATAAATCATATTTTAAAATATATATACACTTGTGTATTTTGTGTATATATATTACATATATACCTCTATATTTAATTATTTAATATACATATATAATATTATAATATTATATAATATAATATTAAATATTAATATAATATATATTAATATTTTAATATTATTAAAATATAATAATAAAATACTAATTTATGTATATATTTTATTTTATTTTAAAAAAAAGATCGAACCCAAAGGCATCCTCGGGCTGTGCGCCAAACCCTAAGGTCTGTCAACTGATTTCACTGGGGCCACGTGTACAAGGAAGCCATCGACTGTGCAAAGCACAACCGACGCTGCTGGTGGCGGCAACGGTGGTTGTGTGCACAACCGACCACCATTACTGGTGGCGTTGTGCTATGCATAGCCGCCCACCAGCAATGGTGGCGACAACGGTGTAAGACAGCCGACCGCGAGGGTTTAAGGGGGTCACGCTAGGCGCGGCTCCCCCCACTTGCCTCCCATGGGGGCGCAGTGGGGGTGAGCCCCTAGCGCCTCCCCAAAATAATTTTTAATTTTTTTTTTTTTAAAACAAAATCTCTGCTGATTTTGAAATCCGCATTTTGACAAGGGGGTGTAATTTTTTTGTTTTAATAAAAAACTTTACCAACATAACCCCCAATTATTTACATGTATAATTATATATATATATATATATATATATTTCAATGTATATATATACATATACATATATTTAAATACCCACATAATTTTTTTTACAAAACTAATTGAACAAACAAAATTGAAATAACAATTTCCAGCCAAGAACACCAATATTTTCTTGAAGCAATTCATTTCCAAACAAATATTTTTTTTCAAATTTAAAAGCAAGATTTAAAATGGGTTTCATTTGCAAATCAAATAGGGTTTCAATAATTTCAAACAACATAACAAATTTTGGGAAACCTTTCAAAATGAAACTAATTTAATAGGAAGAAAACCTGATTTCCAAAAGCTTCAAAGTTTGATAAATTGGTGCAAGGCCTTCTCCACAGATGCAAGCTCATTCCCAACCAACCAACTGAGCTTCTCCAAGAATCCAAAAATCCAACAACAATAATCTTCTTCCTTCTTTTCCTTTCAATTCCTCCTTTATTTTCAATTTCTCATACTTGTTGAAAACTCATTCCAAAAGTCCCAATAATAGAGAAAAAATCCCAAAATATCTATGCAACCACCCTCATAAATTTTTGAAAACAAAAATAGAAAATATCTCTAATTTTCAAAAAAATGAAATTTAAAATCTTTTTCAAAATCTCCAATTTAATCTTTTCAATTTTCCAATTTTACACAAATATCTATAAATTTCAAAATGCATAACTTAATTTAATTTCAACACAATTAATTTAATTAATCAATAAAATAAATCTAATCCAAGATTAAATCTTTTTTTAAATAAAATTAAGTTAATTAATAAGTTAAATAACATTTTTCACATTATAACCCGATTAATTTAATCAACTTAAATACATAAAACCATTTAATTACACCTTTGCAACTTGCAATTAAATAAAATCCAGGCAAAATGAACATTATTAACACAACATAACCTGAATAAGACCTGACGACACACTATGACTAGGGTGATGAATTGACATGAAAACCCTAGCTACTATCTCCCAATCGAATGTCGTTGGGCAATGGACACGCTCAAACCTGTGAAACCAGGTGGAGTAGATGTCCTGTACCTGTCAACCTGTGAACAAAGAGTATATCCACATGCATATATATATATATATATCATAATGAGACACACCGTGAAGAGGAAATTGTAGAATCACAGGGCGCTCACAAGGGAGTGGTGCAATCTCATCCCCTTCACCAATACAATATCACTAACTGATGAATCTAACATCATTAATATAATCAAAATATAAAACATCATTAATTCAAATGTTCACAATGCTAATCTAAATCGTGTCACAATGATAACATCAGAATAAAATACCATCACATCAAAATATAACATTCAAATAGTAATCGAGTACCATAGTCAAAGTACTAACAGAAAATAAGACAACCAAACAGAACACTGTTCAATCAAAAGAGCAAAACGAAGGGGTATTACAATGTATTTTATAATTATTATTTTAATATGTTAGATTAAGTTCTTAATGATTTGCAAGAAATATCTATTTCTAGGATTCTTACTTCTTTTATTACCCTTACTTCTTTAAAAACCTATTTAACATAATCTTGTAATTATTTTAATAATATTGTAAAGACTATTTTTTGGTTTTGTTTCAAAATCATTTGAGAACCAAAAAATCATTGTATATTGAGTAAAATAAATAAATCTAAAACCCATAATAATCATTCATGGTATTTTTAATACACCATGTTATTTGGGCCATTATGTGCATATTTCGAAGTGTATCACTTCAAAAGTACTTGTGGCTATTGATTATACTTCAATAGGAAAACTAGAACACTAGAAGAAACAAAAAAATGTTGAAATTTCTACATCTCTACCTTCTCCTAAATCTATTCTACCCCCAGCTCCTAAACCTATTTCAAAACCCAAAAAAAGGCTGATTTTATCGAGCAACTTCGTGTTGCTCCTACTAAGATATCCCTATGGGACCTTCAAACTTATCTTTCTTATCATGACTTGATTCAATAGGCTTTACAAAATATACTTCTTCCATCTTCTACTAGACTAATGATTTCAATGCTTTAATGGAATGTATTTGTTGTAATACCATATATATAACATTCCATCAACATGAACTCCCTCCTCTTGAAATGTAAAGTCAATATTATCTAGTCATGATGATTTTTGTTATTAGAAATATAGGTATCAAACACACCCTAGTTGATCAAAGATTATGATTTACTATTATTGGTTGTTATTTGTCACCTTATCTTGAAATTGACCCCTCTTTTCTTGCCAATATATCTCTTTCTATTTGTGGGTTTGATAATGTTGGTTGACAAGCTCTATGTATTGTAATATAGCTTGTGTAGCTCAAAATTGTTACCCTACCCACCTTGGTATATGTCATGCCTATAAATATAGCATACAACCTTCCTCTAAGTCAATCATGGATACATGTTATGCATATATTATTTTATACCTCTCATGAATCTATTAAATTTATTAGCAATAATAAAGTATTCATAATATGAGATAGCCCAAATAGAGTTAACTATTTTCAAAATGATTGAATGTTGGTCACTCATCTAATCCTTTTCTTAATCTTAAAAAATTAGTTGCTTCATCATTTTGAAGCCTATTACACCACTATTGATGCTAGATCCTGATGATAGTGCTAACTCATTTTCTTCTCCTATATATAATGCATTCCCATGTGAATATTGGGGTTCATTATAATTTACACCATTCTTTGTGGAAGTTCATATAAATTCAACCTATCTCACTTTGACATTCTATAAATATCATTAGCATATCTCAAAGAAGATGTAATTATGTCTCCTACTCTAGATAGTAAAAATGATATATATGATTATACTTCCTATATTTATTACACAAATAACGGTGATACTACTCATTTTAAGGAGTTGCAATCACTTTATGGTAGTTGTTTTAGTATTTTTTCTAAAATAGATTATAATGGAAAATTTTGTGGTCATAAGGAGCAGGATATCAAGATCCCTTTAGAGCCAAATCCACACAAATCTAATACCAATATTTGATTCCAACCTTCTCACTCTAAACTAAAATCATCATTAAATGTAAACATGATTTCTTTGGATTCTCCTTCACATCCTCTAATTCATCCTCAATTTATTATGGATAGCATAGATTCATCTATATCCCCTTGTAGTGTAGGAAAAAGTATTCCTTTTTCACACTTAATTTGAAAATGAATAATTAATGTATAAACAAGCTTAATGATGCCTTACTTTATAGTTGTAATATGTATTTTACATATTTAGATTCGGTTTAGTTTCATTTAAAATTAAAATGGAATTAATTGTGCCTTATTTTTGGTGTTGTAAGGTGTACCTTTACACTTTCACAATGTCATATGGAAAATAACATAAACTATTTTAAAAATCCCCTACAAAGGGTTTTTTCCAAATGTACCTCTTCCCGCTTGCTTTAAAGGGGTTTTCCAAATGTATCTCTTCCTTATTTCTTTCTTTCAGCTTCCTTCTTTCTCGAACCACTGCAAAAATCAAAGAAACCTATTAGAGACAAAAAAAACCACAAAATAGAAGAATCACGATTCATAGTGTTGATAGCAGTTGGACTTATAGAAACAACATAAACTATTTTATTGTCTTGCAACTATTGCTACTATATGTATACCATAAATGGAACAATATAGATAGTCACAGTGGTTGCTTAGAGCTCTCATAGTAGGTAAAGCCACAAAATGACACCCAATAATGCCTTATTGAAAATTGTGCAAACTGTTTTATTGCTTCTCCATGTTTTCTCAAGTTTTAAATGGAAGGTGTTATTACAACCATCACCAAACCATTACCACTATATGGAAAGCATACATCAATTAATTTTGAAGTACCAAGCCTTACCAGTCGGTGTTCAATTTCACTAGCCTTCTTTATCAATGTGCCAAACACATTTATGTTTTCATTTAATTTCATTTAAACTCGCCATCTTATTTTTGAGTGACCGAGATCCGCATGCTAGAAGTTTTAAAAACTAGGAAGGTTGATGAAATTAGTGGTCAAAGTGTTCCCAAAATAAGCCTATAGGCTTAAAAATAATCAAAGCTCTAGCAAAGGAACTTCATTCTCAAGCTTCACCTTAGCCATTTTCTATATGGGGCTTAGACATTATTGGAAAAAATATCCCCATGTTCTTCTAAAGGACGTGTTTTTCTTATTACAACTATTGATTTTTTCACAAAGTCGGTTAAAGTTATTCTACTTCATTACACAACCACTAAAGTAATTTGTAGATTTGTTTTAGGTAACACCATTTATCATGTTCAATTTTCTTCCACTTTTTCTTTTTATAATGGAACACCTTTTAAGAAAAAATAATTGAAAAAATTCATAAAAAATATCATATTTAAGAATGCTTTTCTACCCCTTATTACCCTTAGTCTAACAGTCAAGTTGAGGTTTCTAATAAAAATAAAATAAACTCTTCATAAAATTGTTAACAAGAATGATAAGGATTGGTGTATTAAATTGAAATATTCATTGTGGGCCTATCACATGAGTATTTATATGGATAATAGCTCTACCCTATACAATATTTTGTATGGAATATTTTTATAATACCTTTAGAAATAGAAATTTCATCTTTGAGAGTTTCCCTTAAAGGGTTTATTGATGATAAAACTTACAATGAGGAAAGTTTGCATCAACTTGAGTTGCTTGATGATCATCAACTAAATGTTCTTGAACATCCTAAAGCCTATAAAAAAAAAATATCACTCTTTTAAATTAGGTGATTTGGTCCTCTACAAAAAATGTAATATAAATGCACCCCCAAATACTAAAGGGAAATTCAACCCTAACTAGATAGGTCCTTACATCATAATCATTGTTTATAATTCGAGATAATGTTGTTGCAAGGTGTATACCCTTTGTCTCCTTATGTTGTGTAGCACAATTCTTGGGTTGATGACATGGCTTAACCACCTCCCATGGATTCATTAACTTTGGTGGTTGTATTAACTTTATTAATAGGTGGGTGATCTCACAATAGTGGGTTACAATTTTTGGACAAACCTGACATTGAACTAAACTTTTTAAACTAAATCTTCACTTTCAGACACTTATGCCCGCTAAACCATGAGGAATTTGAAGATGATACAAACTAGTGATTTGTGAAATCTATAGATTCTAAATATATATTTTAAAAAAAAATTGGAATCAAATTGCATTAATTTTTCCATATCTTTTGAAAACCAGTTTTTAACAATAAACACGATAGTTAAAGAGTGATGCTCACCGTATAACACATAATATTTTTTCTATGAAGGATAAAATTATATTATTTTTTGAATTTATAATTGAAACTATTATATCTAGCACCTTAATTTTGTTTCATAGTGTTTTATTGAATATTTTTTTCTTAATTAAGTTTTGAAGTCAAACCAATTACAATTTAGACATAGGTGGACCGTATAACACATAAATTTACTATGAGATGAGGATCCTATAGTATAACCCCTCTACCACATCAAGATAGGATAATTTTGGAATGTCTTAAGTTGGAGACTGATAATATGGTAGAGATATAATCTTGATGAGATGCATTGGGATAACAAACCTTGCACTCTTCTTAAAAAGGTCACTAAAAGTCGAATTAGGAGGATTGCTTATATTCATGCATTACAAACCTCCACATAAATATTGTTGGCTACTTGAATTTTTTTGAAGAAATGTCTATGTAGATTCATTCTAAAAATATAAATGTTTTCTTGGCTTCATGTTGATTTTGATATTCCATGTAAGGAAAGAAATAGTTTTTTGATAAAGATATTTTTCTTTTTATCAATTTATTACTTTACTTGAGTAATGAATGATTGATTTCATTGATTAAGGAATAAGGTTTGGGAATGTTACCTTATATTTAATGGATGAGTAGTTATGATACCATGCACAATGATAGATTTCATGATAATCATGCACTATGAACCCTCAATCATGTATATATTGTTGGTTGCATATTTGATGACTAAGAAGATTTACTCTAAAGATAGCATGCTTGCTTGATGAAATTTGATTATGTTTTCCATATAAGAGAGGTAATGCTTGCTCATAAAACCATTGAACACGTTTCCTCATGATAATTTTATAGGAGGTAATGTGGTAATGAAATGTCTTTATTTAAGAATGTATACTCATATATATACCCATATGTGTGTATATAGATACATACATGAGCTATATATTCTTTATTAAATATTGCATTTATTTTTTACTTTTATGTTTGTATTTGCATGCTCAAATAATAAAACCTGTACCATTCCTGATATGCACAAGTGGAAGGATTATTGAATGGGTTTTCTTGCATTCTGACAAACTATTTATCTTGATTAGCATACTTGTATTTGCAAAGGTTTACTTGTTGATTAAGAGATGTTGGACTAAGCAACGTTGACGGTAAACTATTGTGTTGCACTCATGATAGACTTTTTATGTGCATGAGCATCAAGTATGGTGACATTTGATGTAGTCTATGAAGAACATGATAAAATTAGAAGATGGTATGTTTTATTGCACCCATTCCATTACTCCTATTTAGTATTACATTGCTAGTTTCCCTTGTGTTGGGTCAGGTATTCTTCGATGGACTGAAGAATTTTGGGGGAGTGTCTCACTTCATGGTAGGGCAGAAATGTGCTCCTGCAATGTTCTCACCCTTGATATGGTCGAAGGAGTTCAAGGCCGAAGGGATCCTATCAAGAAGGCACAAGTGTTCAATATATTGTATAATATTGTAAAGGACCAAGAGGTCTATTGTAAGGGGAATTTTCCCATATGAATTTTCCTTATAAACAAAACATGTATTTAAAATTAATATTTCAATATAATTCTCTATTTTTTCTTGTGCATTGGACATGTGTCATCCTTGTATGTATGATGATGTGTAAATTTTGTTTTTAATTAAGCTTAATTTTTGGAGGTTATTACAATACTCATAGAACTTGAAGAATGACACATAGAGAGGGAAAACAAAAAAAAAACTTTTGGGTCAACATGGAAAAGACCTAAATGTATCGACACCTTGCATCATCCCCAAAAGGAAAACACAAGACAAAATAAAAGATAAAAGGTTTGAAATAGAAGAATGTAGGTACAAATATAGGAATAAACACAAACACATTGCAAATAGAACAGTATGGGGGATCACATTATGCACATGCAATCAAAAAAATAACATGAAGAGAAAACAAATACAAAGACTAGTAAGGCACATGTGAGTTAACCTATAGCAGGTTGTCTTCATCCCAATCTTTTTCATCATATGTGGAATGTGGGAAACTATCCAAATGAATAATGCCAAGTTCCAAACTAGGACAATAACCAAGCTCAACACATGGTGAATCACTCTTTGTAGGAGGATCATCACATTTTTTTATCATTTAAGATCATGGAAGAGGAAAAAAATAAATTAAACTTATTATGCACTTCCTCATTATATTTTACAATTTAATTATCATCATCCAAGTTTATTACAATAGAAGGTCTAATGATAATATCCATGGAAGGTTCTTGTTCTTGTTGTGTTTGAGATATAGGATTTTCTTGTTTCGGCGAAGGTGAAGAATCATCATGCATTTTGTGAGGTAATTTTCGATTTTGATTTTCTATGTTGTTCATTTCTTCTTTTACTTGCAACGAATGAGAAATAGAACATCTACACCTATGCTCTCTAGCATTTTGGTTTCTTTTTATTCATTTTTCAAGTTATGGTTATGTAGGAGTGGGTTTATCAACCATATGTTTCTCCTCTTCCCTTAAGGGAGGAATGGAAGGAACCATGGGATGTTGTTCAACCTCTTTCTCTTTAACATTATAAACTTGTTTGATTTTAGGAGGCACAACAAGACATATTTAGTTATCTCGTCATCTCTCATAGGAAATAGGTGAAGGATTTGTCATGTTTTGGCCTTGGTTGCTTGGAAGGGATTTTGGTTCTATCATGGTTTCATCAAGGATAGGAGGATCAATCATGGGTTGAGGCATATTACTAAGGGATAATTTTGTTATGCTCTTTGCCTTAAATTTTTAATAGGATTTGAAAAAAAAGTCCTCACGAGGCCTAATAGGTTCCATAGGTTCGGGCCAAAATAAATCCAATGAGAAATTCCTACGGGAAGATTATAAGATTAAAGCCACTATGATGCACAATAAAAATATCATTTCCAAATGGAAACTTTAAGAATTTATGTACTATTGACGGGATGGCTTTCATGGAGTGAATCCATAGGTAGCCTAACTTCACATGAAATTGGTCCAATGATGGGATGATGGAGAATGAGACACTTAGTGTTTTTGGTCCAACTTTTAAAGGAAGAGTTATTGAACCTATAGTAGGGCAAGAAAAAATATTATGTGTTTTGATCCATTCTTTCATTTTTTCATATCTTTATAAAGCTCATGCACAAACAAGAATTATTCATTTGTCACATTGTCTACATAGATAGGATCAATTAATATCTCAATAGTATGATTTTCATTGATTCTCTCAGCTATGTAAAGAGGACCATTGGGTGCAGGTCCGATTATGTCATTTTGTGAGAAATCAATGTCAAGGGGCATTTTGGTTAGGCACTTACAAGGTTGAAATTCAATGAAGTTAACTGAAGGGTTTATAGGGTATTTCTCTTTATTTTTACGTGGTGTTGCATGATTTTACCAAGGCTATGCACCATTTCTATTCCTTGATTAGTTTTAATCAAATTTCTTATGTTTTCTATCATAGGAATTGCATTACCAATGATGGATTCAAATCTCACAATATTTTGCAATTTCTCTAACTATTCATCCATTCTTCTTAGGTTCTCTTGAGGAAAATTAGCAACCCTTGATTCAACATTAGTCACATTTTTTTTTGGTAATAAGGTCATAGGAAATAAATTGTCGAGGGAATGATGCATAGTGGATAGACTAATGTCAACACTGTGAGTGAAAGAGTTATAAAACCCAAGATCCATAACAATTGATGTATTGTGAGATGACATGAGTCTTGAACTATGTCTCACAACAGTATTCAAAATAGGATACTAAGTTTTGAAGCTCATACAAGTTTCATAAACCTAATGTGTACTTAAAATAGATAATAGGAAAAATGCAATTACACACCCTGGAATGTAAAATGCTAAAAGAAATTTCCATATTGAAAACAAGATAATGTGTTGATTATACTATGTAAAAAATTGAAAATGATGTATTTTTTAATGCAAATTTGAATTCTAACAATGCACAAATTTAAAAAATTATCCTTAATGCAAACAATTTTAGAAAACAAAAATTATTAAAATTGAAATAGTAAAATGAATGCAGCAACACAAAATGAAAAAATAGTGTTTTTAATACTTAGAAATGCAAAAAAATCCTTGATCAGGGACTCATTTGTGCATGGGAAAATAGGTGTCACTTCAAGTGTTTTAGAAATTAATTTACAGATTTCTAAGTTGATTTTTATGGTTTTCAAATTTTGGTTTCAAATTTAGGTAATTACAGTTTTAGATTTTTGGAAAAACAGATCTAAATGTAACTACAAAATGATGCTAAATGGAAAGAAAAAATACATAATTTGAGATGCTATTTTGATTCATTTATTTGATGTAAATGACTGATCATGCAATGTTATGTAAATACTATTCAAAATGACTAAGATTTTTGAATTCTCTAGATTTTAAACAATGCAAAAATGCAAACCTAAAACCTTAAATGTGATGTAAACTAATGCAAGTAAGCAACCCTAAATGAGATGAAAATCAATACAATGTAATTCAAAGTAATTCAAATCCTAGATCTAGGGTTGAAATGGACTTTGAAATCGAAGAGTTTAGATTCTCAAATCTCGATTTTACCAAAATGAAACACCAAAAAAATGAGGTTCACCAATCAATATGAAATGATAACAAGATGGACTTATTTTCCTTTATTTCATTAGGAAATGAGATCCCCACAAATAATTGACTAACAAACATTAGGTGAATCAACTCAATGTGAGAATCAATAGGTTTCCTTATGCTTTGAGGATGGGGGTCAAGTTCAATAAACACTTTTGGGAGAAAAAGTAAAAATAGTAAATCTACACAATTATGACAATTTAAACTTGAAATAGAAATATGAAACTCAATATTAGTAGAAAGATAAAACTGATTGTAGATCTAAGAAGGGCAGAAAGGTGTTTACTAGTCACCAAAAGTCACTTTCAGGAGGCTCCCCAGGACTCATTCGCCAATGGGTGAATGGGTCTTTTGTCAGTGTTTTTAAACAACTTTTAGGAGCCTTTAATATTGATATGTAGCTTTTAATTTATCTAGGTTTTAGTTTCAAAAATTTGAAAATTAGATTTGTAGGTTAGATTTAATGATTTAACAACTTTTCAAATCTTTATCTTCAAAAGGTCTTCAATTCTTCTTCAACCTAAATTTGTAACACACACACAAGAGGGATTTTTATTTTTATTTTTTTTTGTGAATGGGGGTTGGCCTTGGTCAAACCCCATTTGGGTAATCAAACCTTGAAATGAAATAAAGCATGAAATATGAAATGAACAATGAACAATGCTATGTTACCAATTTAAACAAACCCTTGTAGAAACCTTTGAATGTATATATTGGAAGGTATGCAACTTGCATGAAATAGTTTCAGTGGATATGGATCTTGATACTTGAATAATTCTTAGAATACTTGAATTTGATCTTAAAACCTACATCACAATGTTAGCTCCAAAAACATACTTGATGCAAGAAGACGTTGACATGATGATTGGATCTTGAATGCTACAATAAATCTCTAATATATCTGCTCTTGAATGCTCTTGATCATCAACTTCACTCTTGTGAAATTTCTCTTCAAAATTCTCTTGAGATATCTTAAGAGTGCTCATGAAAGTTTCTAAAATGCTAGGTGAAACTTTGTGAATTAACCTTCTATTTATAGGTATGTACCCTTAATTTTCAAAAATTCAAATATTACAAGATGACATTGAAATATGAATTTGGGGACCTTAAAATACCACCAAAAACATTTAAAAGTTATGTTTGAAGGCCTAGGGAGGACCCATTCACCCATGGTAAAATGGGTCCCAAGTCCCTATTCTTGGAACACACATTTCTCAAGGTAAAGTATTATGTATTAGCATTAATTATTGTCAGGTTTCCCCTTTAGAAAATATAATTTATTAGGCTTGTAGATGAATAATAAGGCTTATTAAGGAACAATCAAGCTCAATTTAATTAAGAGGGACCAAACAAATGTGAAACTCTAAAGGGATAAAATTTTCAACACTAAATTAAGGCATTATTAAGTTCATTTTAATTAGGAGAGCCCAAACAAGTGTGAAAATTTAAAGGGATGCATTTTTCTACACTATAGTAATTAAATATTGGCAATAAGGAGAATGGGTGTTATAAGTACATCACATACACTCAATTTCTTTACATAGTGTTTCTCATTTTCACAATCTTGGAGCTTTGAATTATCCTACTCCATTTGTAATTCAAATTATATTCGTGTTCATCATATATAGATATGGTGTGTCATAGTGACATCACGATTGGGACGACAATAGGTTGTATGTTTATATATATAGGAGAAGCTCAAAGTTGTGTTGTTCATCTTTGTGAGAGCTTAATTAAATTGGTTGTAGTAAATTTCAGTCCTTGAGTCTCTTTTTTGAGAGATATATAGAAATAGAAAAGAAATATTTATTTATATAAGAGGGATTAGGAAGTGGTGGGGAGAGAAAGTATGGGGGACAATGGTGGGAAAGATGGGGTTGGCTTCCTCCTCCATTTTTAGGATGTTTGAGTTATAAAAATATGCTAAGTGAAATTATAAACACACATTAAATAAAGAAATAATAATATTTTAAATGGGTTCAATCACTTTATTTTCAAAAAGGTGACTTAAATATTATTATAGGGCTTATGTAATATTTAAAAAGTGTTTTTAACACTTAATTTAATAAGTATTTCACAAAGTGTTTTTAAACAATCAATGAAATTAAAATATTGTTGCTAAATACTTGGAGGGAAAGTAAAGTCAAATAAAAGAGCTAAAATAAAAATATAAAAGAAAGGAATTTCTGAAAGAAAAATATTCATTTTTCATTTCACTTTTCCTTTCCATTTGGAGTTTTAAGCATTCAAGGATGAAAACCTTTAGTGTGGAAGATTAGGAGGACAAACACTCTATTGATTTTTGGATTTGAAGACAAAAAACCTTTCATCTATTGGAAGTTACTCCACTCGAGAATCATAATTGTGTTGAATTGTTAAAGATTGATTAGAGACATATTCATCAAGGATGGAATCAATAAGGTAATTGTAATAAAATCTATTGATATCCGCATTTGGATTGTTGGTTCCATAACCTCAATATTTTTATATATAAATCTAGAGTTGTGCCCCTATTGGATCTGCTATAATTATTGTTTGCGGCCCTCACTCCAACAGTAGTGCCACCATAGAGCTTGAGGTTTGTAATAATGTCTTAAATTATTTTACCAAAATATTATAGTTTTCACAATTTTTATTACACAAGCATTTCATCAAATAGTTTACATTTTAAAATGGTTTTAATAGCTTATCATAATGGTCATCACAAAATCATTCTTCTTATTTTTAAATATAGATAATAATTCTTTCAAGTAAATTTATTGAAAAATACATGTCTGAAATGAAATATATGAATTGTTTTTATGCAATATTATATTCAAAAATTCCAAAAAAACTACTACAATTACAAAAAAATTAAATACTCATAAATTTAGTTGATGACCTCACTGTTGGAAATTAACAATCGATATCAACCTTCATATATTGAATTTGATTTCTCTTTATGATTTTATATCACCCCCAATCCTAATGTATGGCTTAGTTGAATGGTATGGCAACCCATTTGCAGCTACAACTTCACTTTAGGAGGTTGTGGTAGACTCAAGTTATCCCTTTAGAGGTTGTGTTGAGTATGAAATAAGGATTTTAAGCCTTTTTACCAAGTATCAACCCCTCCTTGAATGGTAAATAAGATGTATGACCTCATTTGGGGATTCTTCAAGTGGTACAACTAGGAACCAATGCTAAAAAATAAATTATTTTATTTTTATTTATTTTCTTCACAACCACACACTACACAGTAATTTCTTATTTTTCACCAGTGCACACACAACAAAATAATTTCTACTTTTTCACTCATGCACACATCGAAATAATTAAATTTTGATTTTTTAACAAACCTTAAATGATTTTGTATTTAAAAATGATGTAGGGGCACCAACCCTATATGGGTTTAAATTCTTAGTTTGTAAAGATTGTGGTTTTCCTTGGTAGTTCTTGTCATTATCTAAACATGAAGATCAAAAGTTAAGAGAATGTGGGAAAACTTTTCTTACTATTGCTGTTAGAAAAACAAGGATAGACAACTAAGAGGGGGGGTGAATTAGTTGTTACCAAAATCAAACTTATACAACATTAACCAGTCCTTATATCATAGATCTAATAATTAACAATGCACGCATAAGAACAACACATCAAAGACACATGAACACAAAGATTTTATACGTGGAAACCCTGCTAGGGGAAAAACCATGATGGATGTTAGTCCATAAGATTATAACATGTTAGAAGTATAATGAATAATAAAAAGAGAATGTACTTGCATTCAGGCACACTGCCTAGAGCACACTACTCAAAGGGAAGGCTCACTGTCTTACACACAATAATCAGATTAAATCCATCTGATGAATTTGAACTAAGAAAATAGCTTTTGCAAAAGCCTGATTATAGTTCCATTTAGGCACAAAACTTCTTCAAACTCTTCCACACTCTACTCTAAATGATTTGACCTTTATTCACATTTGTACATCACTTGTACACTTGAGCACTCCTCCTAAATGAGGAAAAAAATCTTGTAAATATATTTGCTACATGGATTTGCATCCACTATTTAGTTGGCCACAAATAAAGAATAAATTATGATTGTTGGCCTTGATACATGAATAAATTTCAATGTGTACCAACACAAGTCGGTCACAACATAGTGAGGACCCAAAAAAACATCTCCAAACATGCCAAACAATAAAATATTAATCCTCATGGATCCGCAACATGCTAACACCACAATGTCGGCTAAGAACATGAACACTTAGGCAAATATCAGAAAAATCTCTAATCATGAACACTCCAATCACTGCGGACGTACAACAAGGATAGAGTACAATCTAGACTCATCCATGAATGTCATAGGTACATGCACAACACATGAGATTACCATAATTTCATCTGCTTTGACCAAGAACACCATCTATAGAAACTGAATAACTATAGGCAAATGGATCTTCATAACTTCCACAAAACTTTATGCACACCTTTGAAACTTTCAGACAACATACTAGAAAGGTTTAAAAAACAAAAACTTTGAAGCACACCTTCAGATATTCAACACACAGATCTTTCCAATATTTTGACCTTCTCAGCTCCACTGGTTGCCTGCATTATATTTATTAAAATTTTCTCAATCTCCTCGACATATACAGCCTTAAGCAAATTAAAATGCTAAAAGTGTTGACATCAATGACACCAATATATCAAAAACACAACCACAACATCCAACAATATCCCCCTTTGGCATTGATGGCAACACATGATGTGAAAAATAATACCATCAACCCAACTAACTCTTCTTCAACAATCTCCCCCTGAGATTGTGCACTTTTTTTTTTTGTTTCCTTCATTTCTCTTCTTTCCCATTTTTTACACATTGCTTCTCTCCCCCTTTGACATCAATGGAAAAGGTACATAGGCTCTGATTTCAATTTTGAAAACATCTGACTACTCCCCCTAAGTAGCAATCACCCCAACATCAATCTGGAATATGATATAGCAATGAATTCATAGACTAATGCAAATACCTGCATCTTAGTTCTGATTAGGAGGGGAAATTATCCCTAACTTTTCTCTGAGGTACTCAAAAGTATCCTTAGGCAACGGATTTGTAAAGATATCTGCAATTTTCTCTTTGGTAGGTATGTACTCCAGTCTGTCTTCTTTGTCACTTACTTTGTCTCTCAAGAAGTGATACTTGATGGATATATGCTTTGTCTTTGAATGCAATACTGAATTCTTAGAAATAATGGTGCTTGAATTATCATAAAATATAGCAATAGGTTCTTCATACTCAATTCTGGCATCTCTCAACATTTGCTTCATCCATAATACTTGGGTACAACTATTTACAACAACAATGTACTTTGCCTCAGCACTAGATAATGAAACTGAGTTTTTTTTTTCTTAACCAAGATACCAACTTCTTACCTAAGAAGAATGCACCACCACTAGTACTCTTCATGTCATCTACATATCCTTCCCAATAAACATCAGTACACAAACTTAGAGTAAAATCATCATTCTTAGGATACCAAAGACCAAGATCAAATGTCCCTTTCAGATATCTAAATATTCTTTTCACATCAGTCACATGTGACTCTTTAGGATCAGCTTGAAATCTAGCAACCATGCACACAACATTCATTATGTCTATCCTGGTCCGAGTCAAGTAGACTAGTCATCCAATCATTGACCTGTATCTTGTCTTATTTTCTTTGGGAGTATCATCTTTCTATGTAAGTTTGCATCCAGTCACCATAGGTGTACCAACTGGTTTTGAATCTTCCATGCCAATTTTTTTTAGTAATTCTTTCAAATACTTAGATTGAGATACAAAGATTCCATCATCTAAATGAGTAATTTGCAATCCTAAAAAATAATTTTAGCTGTCCTATCATTGAAATTTCAAATTCAATTTTCATTTCATTGGAAAACTTCATACACAAATCATCATCACCTTCAAAAATAATATCATCAAAAAAGACTTCATTGATCAATTATTTGCTCTGATCTAATTTGAAATACAAATTGTTGTCAACATTACCTTTATTGAATCCAAGTTACAAGTAGTTTTCCAATCTAGCATACCAAGCTCTAGGAGCTTGCTTTAGTCCATAAAGAGCTTTCTTCAATCAGCATACCATGTCCTTTTCATCAGTCAACTAAATCCCATCTAGTTGTTCAACATAAACTTCTTCTTCTAGTTCACCACTGAGAAATGATGACTTCACATCCATCTGATAAACTTTATAGTTCTTGAAAGTAGCATAAGCAAGAAGTAGTCTAACAACCTCAATTCTAGCAACAAGAGCAAAATTTTCTTCAAAATCAATACCTTCCATCTGTGATTAACCTTTGCAAACCAATCTTGCTTTGTTTCTAACCACACCACCTTGTTCATTCAACTTATTCTGGAACACCCACTTGGTTCCAATCATAATTTTGTTCTGAAGTCTAGGAACAAGATCCCATGTATTATTCTTTTGTATCTACAACAATTCTTCTTTCATGGCTTCCATCCAATGTTCATCCTTGCATGACTCACTTATATTTCTAGGTTCAACTTTAGAAATTAGACAATATTCCTCTAGAATTCTTCTTCTAGTTTGCAAACCTTTGGTTTTGTCTCCTATGATTTGGCTATCAGAATGATCTTTCTTCTCACATACTTAGGTTTTTTAATGTTTTCACTTACCTCTTGTTCTTGTGATCTTTCTTTTGCACTTTTGCTTGCTTTTTCTTCTTGATTTCCTTGATTCACCAAAACAATTTGAAGTTTATTCAATGTTTGAGCATCATTGTCAGCATCATTTTCAGCATCATCATGTTGATCATTTGAATCATAATCACTGACTTTGGATGATTTACCAATATCTTCATCAACCTTAACATTTGCACTTTCAACCAATTTATTCAACCTTTTATTAAAGCACTGGTAAGATTTGCTTTTAGTAGAGTATCCTAGGAAGATTCCTTCATCACTTCTAGCATCAAACTTACCTATATCATCATCTCTCTTGATGTAGCATTTACTTCTAAATATTTTGAAGTATTTGATAGTAGGCTTATAACAAAACCATAGCTCAAAAGGTGTCTTACTAGAATTATTCTTGGAATTCACCCTATTAATAGTATACATAGAAATACTTACAGCTTCTCTCCAGTAGAAATGGGGAACATTTGCTTCCAACATCATGGTTCTAGCAGTGTCTCGAATGGTTTTGTTCTTTCTTTCAACAACTCCATTTTGTTGAGGGGTCCAAGGAGTAGATAGCTATCTTTGAATTCCATGATCTTCACAAAAAGAATTGAATTCCCGTGAAGTAAATTCACCACCTCTGTCTAACCTTAGACATTTTATCTTTTGACCTATCTCATTCTCTGACATAGCTTTAAAAATTTTGAACTTTTCTAATGCTTCATGTTTTTTTCTCAAGAAAGCAACCCATATCATTCTAGAATAATCATCAATGATTAACACAAAGTACCTTTCACCTTGTAGGCTTTTGATTCTAGAAGGACCACATAGATCAGTATGTATCAAATCCAGTACTCCATTAGAGTTGTACTGTTTTCTTTAGAAGGAATTTCTTGTTTTCTTTCCCATCTGACATTCCTTTCACATAGTGTTAGTAGGCTTCACTAACTTAGGTAAATATTTGACTTTTTGAGTATAACTTATTTTGACAATGTTATAAAATTTCACATGACATAACCTCCTATTCCATAACCAACTTACATCAATTTGAGCAATCAAACAACTTTGACTAGCAGTACTTAAATGAAAGATATTACCTTTTGTCTTTGTTCCTGAAGCAATTATATTTCCTGAACTTTCTGTTATTTTGCACTTACCATTCTTGAACTGCAAATTGTAGCCTTTGTCTACCATTTTTCCAACACTCAACAAGTTATTCTTTAGGCTTTCTACATAAAGAACATCATCATTATTGTGCTTACCACCAAAATAAATAGTTCCTATGCCACGAATCACACCAGACGTGTTGTCACCAAACCTCACTACACCACCATCATATTTTTCCAAGCTTACAAATTTTCTTTTGTCACCAGTCATATGATGTGAGCATCCGCTATCAATTACCCACTCATCTTTCTCTTCAACTTTGGCTACAAGATCTTTCTCAACATTTACATTACTAGTAGATTTAGTGGACACCTGACCACTTTCTTTGATAGCAATAAATACCCATTCATCTTCATTTCCAGTTTCTTTATCAGATTCTTCATCAATTACACCTTCTTCGGCATAATAGCACTTTCTTTGAAATCTAGTATTCTCGAGCTTATATTTTGAAACTCTTTCAACACATCTAGAATAAAAATGACTTATCTTACTACAAGAAAATAATTTAATAGGTAACTTTCCTTTGTACTTACCATCACCTCTTGATTCTCTTATCGCAATTAGTGCTTATAGTTCTTCCAAATCCCTTTCTTCATCTTCAATCCACTTCAACTCATTCATATCTGGATGTTCTCTGGGAACTCTCTCCTGAATCATATCTCTTTTTCCCAGATACAGTGGCCTTGAAAGATGATTCAATCTTAGGAGAAGACTCACCAAATTCACTTAATTCAAATGCAACAAGTTTTCCAATCAACATGTCTTTTGTAATATTTTTCACAGTTCTGAGTTCATCAATAGCATGAGCTTTTGTCTTGTAGGAAGGGGGCACAAATCTAAGTATCTTAGCCACAATTTCATCATCATTCATAGTTCCACCGACACATCTAATGTCCATCACTATTTCATTTATCTTATGTGAGAAGGAAAAGATGTTCTCATCTTCAATCATCTTCAAGCTCTCCCATTTGCCTTTTAGACTTTGTAGCTTAGCACTTTTCACTAGTGCATATCCTTCATACAATGTTTCTAGATTTTTCAAGATCTGGTATGCAGTCTTTAATCCCATCACATTTGTCATTTTCGAATCTATCAAAGCACTCACCAGTGTTTCTACTAACCTGGTATTAATTTTTGCTTGCTTGATCTCAACTTTAGAGGAGGGACCATTCTGAGGAATATTATATGCAATTTGTGTCATCTGCTAGAAAGGTTCACCAATGCACCTCAAATGACATCCCATCCTAAATTTCCATATAGAGTAGTTTGTACCACCAAATCTAGGACTATCCTTCTTAAATGATTTCATCTCAGATCACCTCAAGTTGTTAAGCTTCTTTCAAAGGAACTAGCTCTAATACCAATTGTTGGAAAAATAGGGATATAAAACTGAGAGGGGGGGGTGAATCAGTTGTTACCAAAATAAAAATTATACAACATTAACCAATCCTTATATCATAGATCTAATAATTAATAGTGCAATCATAAGAACAACACATCAAAGACACATGAACACCAAGATTTTATATGTGGAAACCCTGTTAGGGGAAAAACCATGGTGGATGTTAGTCCACAAGATTATACCCTGTTAGAAGTATAATGAAGAATAAAAAGAGAATGCACTTTCATTCAGGCACACTACTCAAAGGGAAGGCTCGGTGCCTTACATACAATAATCAGATTTAATCCATCTGATGAATTTAAACTGAGAAAATAGCTTCTGCAAAAGCCTGATTACAGTTCCATTTAGGTACAAAACTTCTTCAAAATCTTCCACACTCGACTTTGAATGGTCTGACCTTTATTCACACTTTTACATCACTTGTACACTTGAGCACTCCTCCTAAATGAGGAAAACAATCTTGTATATATATCCGCTACATGGATTTGCATCCACTATTCAGTCAACCACAAATAAAGAATAAATTACAACTATCGGCCTCGATACATGAATAAATTTCAATGCGTACCAACACAAGTTGGCCATGACATAGTGAGGACCCAAACAAACATCTCCAGACCTGAAAAACAATAAAATATTATTCCGCATGGATCCACAACATGCTAACACTACAATGCCAGCCAACAACATGAACACTTGGGCACATATCAAAAAAATATTTGATCACGGACACTCCAATCACTACAGACATACAACAAGGATAGATTACAATATAGACTCATCCATGAATGTCATAGGTACATGTGAAACACATGAGATTACCATAATTTCATCTTCTTTGACAAAGAACACCATCTACACAAACTAAATAACAATAGGCGCATAGATCTTCATAACTTCCACAAAACTTTATGTGCACCTCTGAAACTTTCAGACAACATACTAGAAAGGTTCAACAACAAACCCTTTGAAGCGCACCTTCAGATCTTCAACACACATATCTTTACAACATTTTGACCTTCTTAGCTCCATTGGCTGCCTACATTATATTTGTAATTAGAGAAAATCAGATATAAAACTAGAATAACAAGATATCAAAACCCTAACTAGCACAATAGAGTACAAGCAAGAATGAAAATCAAAATAACAAGCAAATGCAATCCAATCTCCAAGCTTGAATTGATTTATCTCCATTTCTCTTCTCCACCTGCATGAGAATGCATGATTTTGAAGGTTTGAATGATTTGATATGTTGATTGCTCATTTTCGTAGCTTAACGATAAGATCGATATGATAGAAGAAAATAGATAGATATATGAAAAGATTGAGAGAAATTTTGGCAGAGTCAGGATGCTAGAAGAAGATCTCCTAATGACCTATGAAAGGATTGATTTATAGGAGAAGGCTGATTTGATTCAATGGCCAAGATTAAAAGTCAAATTTGTGATATGTGTGGCTAGGATTAAAAGTTTATTTTAGTGCCTATGACACACATTAAGTGGTTATGACATGAGACTAAAATTAGGATGTGAGGAAATAAGTGGGCTTCTTTTATTTATTTTGGAAGAAAAGATGCTTATGACACATAATGAATGGGGCTAAAAATAAGATATGAGTGGGAATCTCATAATTTAAATAATAAAATTATTTAAATTACGTGTGCATGTGAAGAGTTGTAGTCATGTGACACATGTTTCAATGTGACAATAAGTGAGGGATTAATTCAAATATTTAATTTGAATTATTTTAAGACATGTGAAGGAGGAATTAATTAAATAAATGAGATTTATTTAATTAATTGGGAAGGTGATTAAGTGGAATAAATGGGATAAGTGGGATAATGTAATGACCTAGGGTAAAATATTACAAGATGTTTTACAAGGTCATGTATCGACTAGGTAATGTTATGACATGGACAATTTTGGGTGTCTACATTTTGCCCCTCTTTGAGATGATGTTCGAGATGGTGAAATTTATGTCGAGTAACATCATTTCAAAGAAGCTAAGGTATGGATAGATGAAAAAAGATGATGCCCCAACCACTTGAAGAAGTGAGGAGTATGATGAATGAAGGAAAGGGATGATAGAAGAATATGATGATGCAAAAGATATGAAGAAATGGGATGATGATATAGGATATGATAATGATGATGATGCCCCCTCGAGAGGATAGGCGGGTTGCATAAACACGGATATTCTTTCGAAATGAATGAAATGATAAAGGAGGGATAAGATGAATGATACAAGATAAGAAGTACATGAAAAAGAAAAATGACATGCTATGCTGCAATAAAGTGAGCAATCATATGTTTGATATAGCACTAGACATTATGCACCAAGGTATAAGGACCAAGGTGGTGATGTGTCTCATGCTCCAACGTAATACAACCTTGTCAAGATACAAGATATGAATATTAGTTGGGAGTGATTCGGATTTGATGCAAATGAAAATTGAAATTTGATAACACACACAAGAAAGCAAGCATGTACAAATGATACAAAAACAAACAAGGTATTTCCCCTATCAAGCTGTAAACCAATGATTAATTGATTGATTGATGATGATGATGATAGTGTTGCCATTGTGGGGAATGATATATCCCTAGATCAACACAAGGATGATTGATTGATTGATTGATGATGATGATAGTGTTGTCATTGCGAGGAACGATATATCCCTAGATCAACACAAGGATGCTTGATTGATTGGGTTTACAACAAGATTAGGATCAAGACCGAAATGTGATTGGATAATTTGACTTGATTGATTAACTTGGTTGGTATGGATTAAGGATTGAATTGCATTTGGATTATTGCTTGGAAGGATTGAAGATGCTTGATTTGAAGATTTGGATGATGATTGTTGAATTAAATTGAGGAATAATTTACTTGGAATGATTTTGATTGATTGGATTGATGAAGAAATGATTTGATTTGATGATAATTATTAGATTGATTAGAAGAATAGGTTTGATTGAAAGAAGTGATGTGATTGATTTTATTGTTTGGATTTTTGAAATGTTTGGATTTTTTTAAAAATTTTGAAATGTTTTGATTTTTTTTTTAATTTTTGAAATGTTTTCATTTTTTTGGATTTTTTTTCAGGACCTTTTTTCAATTTTTTTAGGAATTTTTTTGAGATGTTTTGAGATGTCAATGGATGACAATTTTGGTATCCTTTTTGCTAGATACCAATGACAAGGGAAAACCAAGTCTAGGTGCAAGGAGATAGATGGGACTGATGGATGAAAGGATGGGTGATAGGATAAGGGACCAAAGGCTCATGATATATGGATGGATAAAAAATGATAGGTCATAGTGAATGAAATGGATGTATGCATCATAAGAGGGTAGGGATGTGATCTCCAAAGACTATGTCGCATAGGAATAACAAGCCTCATTGCAGGGACAATACTTAGGATTCTTCATAACAAAGCTTATGACACTAGGATAATGATAGGCTTGTTTGGAAGGATGAGGTATATCAAAAGATATCCAAAGCATGTTTCAACATTTTGCCCCATATTTTTATCAAGATCAAAAGGAGGAAGAGAGGATGAATGGACTCAATATGATAAGTATATGGGTATAATGGATAACGATGGTAGGTAGGATGGAAATGATATGATAAAAAATGGCATGATAGCATAGATAGTGCAGATGAGACAAAGTGCCCCCAAGTGTAAGTGACATAGAAGATCAACCTACACATGATACCTGTTTGCCAGGTTTTCATCATGGTACTTATCCAGGGCACCTGTTTACCAGGTTTTCGCCATTGGATGAAGGGATTTCTCTTTTCTTTTTCTTTTTTTCTTTTTTTTGATGTTTTTTGAGTTTTGGATAAGAGAAGGGGAATATGGATAGGAGAGACTCAAGTTTCTAGTTCCATGAAAGGTGATAGTCCCACTAGAGATGGATGTCATCGCATGGACCATGTCAAATGTCATTATGCTCATAGATGTTAGTAAGGGATGACATGAAAGGGAGATGGAATAGGTAGATGATGGATTACGATGTGGATTATGGAGGGATTGGTGGATTATGATGTGGATTATCTAGGGAAGAGGGATGGGAGGCTTAGCCAAAAGCATGGACCATAGGAATGTGATGGGGGAGATATGTAGGATAATGAGTGAAGGGTGAGGAGATGGAGGTATGTGGAATTGTTGTGAAATTGAAGGGAACCATGA
>CM021108.1:171331712-171430799 GCA_007115665.2 Sequoiadendron giganteum | reverse complement strand
CAACTAGGAACCAATGCTAAAAAATAAATTATTTTATTTTTATTTATTTTCTTCACAACCACACACTACACAGTAATTTCTTATTTTTCACCAGTGCACACACAACAAAATAATTTCTACTTTTTCACTCATGCACACATCGAAATAATTAAATTTTGATTTTTTAACAAACCTTAAATGATTTTGTATTTAAAAATGATGTAGGGGCACCAACCCTATATGGGTTTAAATTCTTAGTTTGTAAAGATTGTGGTTTTCCTTGGTAGTTCTTGTCATTATCTAAACATGAAGATCAAAAGTTAAGAGAATGTGGGAAAACTTTTCTTACTATTGCTGTTAGAAAAACAAGGATAGACAACTAAGAGGGGGGGTGAATTAGTTGTTACCAAAATCAAACTTATACAACATTAACCAGTCCTTATATCATAGATCTAATAATTAACAATGCACGCATAAGAACAACACATCAAAGACACATGAACACAAAGATTTTATACGTGGAAACCCTGCTAGGGGAAAAACCATGATGGATGTTAGTCCATAAGATTATAACATGTTAGAAGTATAATGAATAATAAAAAGAGAATGTACTTGCATTCAGGCACACTGCCTAGAGCACACTACTCAAAGGGAAGGCTCACTGTCTTACACACAATAATCAGATTAAATCCATCTGATGAATTTGAACTAAGAAAATAGCTTTTGCAAAAGCCTGATTATAGTTCCATTTAGGCACAAAACTTCTTCAAACTCTTCCACACTCTACTCTAAATGATTTGACCTTTATTCACATTTGTACATCACTTGTACACTTGAGCACTCCTCCTAAATGAGGAAAAAAATCTTGTAAATATATTTGCTACATGGATTTGCATCCACTATTTAGTTGGCCACAAATAAAGAATAAATTATGATTGTTGGCCTTGATACATGAATAAATTTCAATGTGTACCAACACAAGTCGGTCACAACATAGTGAGGACCCAAAAAAACATCTCCAAACATGCCAAACAATAAAATATTAATCCTCATGGATCCGCAACATGCTAACACCACAATGTCGGCTAAGAACATGAACACTTAGGCAAATATCAGAAAAATCTCTAATCATGAACACTCCAATCACTGCGGACGTACAACAAGGATAGAGTACAATCTAGACTCATCCATGAATGTCATAGGTACATGCACAACACATGAGATTACCATAATTTCATCTGCTTTGACCAAGAACACCATCTATAGAAACTGAATAACTATAGGCAAATGGATCTTCATAACTTCCACAAAACTTTATGCACACCTTTGAAACTTTCAGACAACATACTAGAAAGGTTTAAAAAACAAAAACTTTGAAGCACACCTTCAGATATTCAACACACAGATCTTTCCAATATTTTGACCTTCTCAGCTCCACTGGTTGCCTGCATTATATTTATTAAAATTTTCTCAATCTCCTCGACATATACAGCCTTAAGCAAATTAAAATGCTAAAAGTGTTGACATCAATGACACCAATATATCAAAAACACAACCACAACATCCAACAATATCCCCCTTTGGCATTGATGGCAACACATGATGTGAAAAATAATACCATCAACCCAACTAACTCTTCTTCAACAATCTCCCCCTGAGATTGTGCACTTTTTTTTTTTGTTTCCTTCATTTCTCTTCTTTCCCATTTTTTACACATTGCTTCTCTCCCCCTTTGACATCAATGGAAAAGGTACATAGGCTCTGATTTCAATTTTGAAAACATCTGACTACTCCCCCTAAGTAGCAATCACCCCAACATCAATCTGGAATATGATATAGCAATGAATTCATAGACTAATGCAAATACCTGCATCTTAGTTCTGATTAGGAGGGGAAATTATCCCTAACTTTTCTCTGAGGTACTCAAAAGTATCCTTAGGCAACGGATTTGTAAAGATATCTGCAATTTTCTCTTTGGTAGGTATGTACTCCAGTCTGTCTTCTTTGTCACTTACTTTGTCTCTCAAGAAGTGATACTTGATGGATATATGCTTTGTCTTTGAATGCAATACTGAATTCTTAGAAATAATGGTGCTTGAATTATCATAAAATATAGCAATAGGTTCTTCATACTCAATTCTGGCATCTCTCAACATTTGCTTCATCCATAATACTTGGGTACAACTATTTACAACAACAATGTACTTTGCCTCAGCACTAGATAATGAAACTGAGTTTTTTTTTTCTTAACCAAGATACCAACTTCTTACCTAAGAAGAATGCACCACCACTAGTACTCTTCATGTCATCTACATATCCTTCCCAATAAACATCAGTACACAAACTTAGAGTAAAATCATCATTCTTAGGATACCAAAGACCAAGATCAAATGTCCCTTTCAGATATCTAAATATTCTTTTCACATCAGTCACATGTGACTCTTTAGGATCAGCTTGAAATCTAGCAACCATGCACACAACATTCATTATGTCTATCCTGGTCCGAGTCAAGTAGACTAGTCATCCAATCATTGACCTGTATCTTGTCTTATTTTCTTTGGGAGTATCATCTTTCTATGTAAGTTTGCATCCAGTCACCATAGGTGTACCAACTGGTTTTGAATCTTCCATGCCAATTTTTTTTAGTAATTCTTTCAAATACTTAGATTGAGATACAAAGATTCCATCATCTAAATGAGTAATTTGCAATCCTAAAAAATAATTTTAGCTGTCCTATCATTGAAATTTCAAATTCAATTTTCATTTCATTGGAAAACTTCATACACAAATCATCATCACCTTCAAAAATAATATCATCAAAAAAGACTTCATTGATCAATTATTTGCTCTGATCTAATTTGAAATACAAATTGTTGTCAACATTACCTTTATTGAATCCAAGTTACAAGTAGTTTTCCAATCTAGCATACCAAGCTCTAGGAGCTTGCTTTAGTCCATAAAGAGCTTTCTTCAATCAGCATACCATGTCCTTTTCATCAGTCAACTAAATCCCATCTAGTTGTTCAACATAAACTTCTTCTTCTAGTTCACCACTGAGAAATGATGACTTCACATCCATCTGATAAACTTTATAGTTCTTGAAAGTAGCATAAGCAAGAAGTAGTCTAACAACCTCAATTCTAGCAACAAGAGCAAAATTTTCTTCAAAATCAATACCTTCCATCTGTGATTAACCTTTGCAAACCAATCTTGCTTTGTTTCTAACCACACCACCTTGTTCATTCAACTTATTCTGGAACACCCACTTGGTTCCAATCATAATTTTGTTCTGAAGTCTAGGAACAAGATCCCATGTATTATTCTTTTGTATCTACAACAATTCTTCTTTCATGGCTTCCATCCAATGTTCATCCTTGCATGACTCACTTATATTTCTAGGTTCAACTTTAGAAATTAGACAATATTCCTCTAGAATTCTTCTTCTAGTTTGCAAACCTTTGGTTTTGTCTCCTATGATTTGGCTATCAGAATGATCTTTCTTCTCACATACTTAGGTTTTTTAATGTTTTCACTTACCTCTTGTTCTTGTGATCTTTCTTTTGCACTTTTGCTTGCTTTTTCTTCTTGATTTCCTTGATTCACCAAAACAATTTGAAGTTTATTCAATGTTTGAGCATCATTGTCAGCATCATTTTCAGCATCATCATGTTGATCATTTGAATCATAATCACTGACTTTGGATGATTTACCAATATCTTCATCAACCTTAACATTTGCACTTTCAACCAATTTATTCAACCTTTTATTAAAGCACTGGTAAGATTTGCTTTTAGTAGAGTATCCTAGGAAGATTCCTTCATCACTTCTAGCATCAAACTTACCTATATCATCATCTCTCTTGATGTAGCATTTACTTCTAAATATTTTGAAGTATTTGATAGTAGGCTTATAACAAAACCATAGCTCAAAAGGTGTCTTACTAGAATTATTCTTGGAATTCACCCTATTAATAGTATACATAGAAATACTTACAGCTTCTCTCCAGTAGAAATGGGGAACATTTGCTTCCAACATCATGGTTCTAGCAGTGTCTCGAATGGTTTTGTTCTTTCTTTCAACAACTCCATTTTGTTGAGGGGTCCAAGGAGTAGATAGCTATCTTTGAATTCCATGATCTTCACAAAAAGAATTGAATTCCCGTGAAGTAAATTCACCACCTCTGTCTAACCTTAGACATTTTATCTTTTGACCTATCTCATTCTCTGACATAGCTTTAAAAATTTTGAACTTTTCTAATGCTTCATGTTTTTTTCTCAAGAAAGCAACCCATATCATTCTAGAATAATCATCAATGATTAACACAAAGTACCTTTCACCTTGTAGGCTTTTGATTCTAGAAGGACCACATAGATCAGTATGTATCAAATCCAGTACTCCATTAGAGTTGTACTGTTTTCTTTAGAAGGAATTTCTTGTTTTCTTTCCCATCTGACATTCCTTTCACATAGTGTTAGTAGGCTTCACTAACTTAGGTAAATATTTGACTTTTTGAGTATAACTTATTTTGACAATGTTATAAAATTTCACATGACATAACCTCCTATTCCATAACCAACTTACATCAATTTGAGCAATCAAACAACTTTGACTAGCAGTACTTAAATGAAAGATATTACCTTTTGTCTTTGTTCCTGAAGCAATTATATTTCCTGAACTTTCTGTTATTTTGCACTTACCATTCTTGAACTGCAAATTGTAGCCTTTGTCTACCATTTTTCCAACACTCAACAAGTTATTCTTTAGGCTTTCTACATAAAGAACATCATCATTATTGTGCTTACCACCAAAATAAATAGTTCCTATGCCACGAATCACACCAGACGTGTTGTCACCAAACCTCACTACACCACCATCATATTTTTCCAAGCTTACAAATTTTCTTTTGTCACCAGTCATATGATGTGAGCATCCGCTATCAATTACCCACTCATCTTTCTCTTCAACTTTGGCTACAAGATCTTTCTCAACATTTACATTACTAGTAGATTTAGTGGACACCTGACCACTTTCTTTGATAGCAATAAATACCCATTCATCTTCATTTCCAGTTTCTTTATCAGATTCTTCATCAATTACACCTTCTTCGGCATAATAGCACTTTCTTTGAAATCTAGTATTCTCGAGCTTATATTTTGAAACTCTTTCAACACATCTAGAATAAAAATGACTTATCTTACTACAAGAAAATAATTTAATAGGTAACTTTCCTTTGTACTTACCATCACCTCTTGATTCTCTTATCGCAATTAGTGCTTATAGTTCTTCCAAATCCCTTTCTTCATCTTCAATCCACTTCAACTCATTCATATCTGGATGTTCTCTGGGAACTCTCTCCTGAATCATATCTCTTTTTCCCAGATACAGTGGCCTTGAAAGATGATTCAATCTTAGGAGAAGACTCACCAAATTCACTTAATTCAAATGCAACAAGTTTTCCAATCAACATGTCTTTTGTAATATTTTTCACAGTTCTGAGTTCATCAATAGCATGAGCTTTTGTCTTGTAGGAAGGGGGCACAAATCTAAGTATCTTAGCCACAATTTCATCATCATTCATAGTTCCACCGACACATCTAATGTCCATCACTATTTCATTTATCTTATGTGAGAAGGAAAAGATGTTCTCATCTTCAATCATCTTCAAGCTCTCCCATTTGCCTTTTAGACTTTGTAGCTTAGCACTTTTCACTAGTGCATATCCTTCATACAATGTTTCTAGATTTTTCAAGATCTGGTATGCAGTCTTTAATCCCATCACATTTGTCATTTTCGAATCTATCAAAGCACTCACCAGTGTTTCTACTAACCTGGTATTAATTTTTGCTTGCTTGATCTCAACTTTAGAGGAGGGACCATTCTGAGGAATATTATATGCAATTTGTGTCATCTGCTAGAAAGGTTCACCAATGCACCTCAAATGACATCCCATCCTAAATTTCCATATAGAGTAGTTTGTACCACCAAATCTAGGACTATCCTTCTTAAATGATTTCATCTCAGATCACCTCAAGTTGTTAAGCTTCTTTCAAAGGAACTAGCTCTAATACCAATTGTTGGAAAAATAGGGATATAAAACTGAGAGGGGGGGGTGAATCAGTTGTTACCAAAATAAAAATTATACAACATTAACCAATCCTTATATCATAGATCTAATAATTAATAGTGCAATCATAAGAACAACACATCAAAGACACATGAACACCAAGATTTTATATGTGGAAACCCTGTTAGGGGAAAAACCATGGTGGATGTTAGTCCACAAGATTATACCCTGTTAGAAGTATAATGAAGAATAAAAAGAGAATGCACTTTCATTCAGGCACACTACTCAAAGGGAAGGCTCGGTGCCTTACATACAATAATCAGATTTAATCCATCTGATGAATTTAAACTGAGAAAATAGCTTCTGCAAAAGCCTGATTACAGTTCCATTTAGGTACAAAACTTCTTCAAAATCTTCCACACTCGACTTTGAATGGTCTGACCTTTATTCACACTTTTACATCACTTGTACACTTGAGCACTCCTCCTAAATGAGGAAAACAATCTTGTATATATATCCGCTACATGGATTTGCATCCACTATTCAGTCAACCACAAATAAAGAATAAATTACAACTATCGGCCTCGATACATGAATAAATTTCAATGCGTACCAACACAAGTTGGCCATGACATAGTGAGGACCCAAACAAACATCTCCAGACCTGAAAAACAATAAAATATTATTCCGCATGGATCCACAACATGCTAACACTACAATGCCAGCCAACAACATGAACACTTGGGCACATATCAAAAAAATATTTGATCACGGACACTCCAATCACTACAGACATACAACAAGGATAGATTACAATATAGACTCATCCATGAATGTCATAGGTACATGTGAAACACATGAGATTACCATAATTTCATCTTCTTTGACAAAGAACACCATCTACACAAACTAAATAACAATAGGCGCATAGATCTTCATAACTTCCACAAAACTTTATGTGCACCTCTGAAACTTTCAGACAACATACTAGAAAGGTTCAACAACAAACCCTTTGAAGCGCACCTTCAGATCTTCAACACACATATCTTTACAACATTTTGACCTTCTTAGCTCCATTGGCTGCCTACATTATATTTGTAATTAGAGAAAATCAGATATAAAACTAGAATAACAAGATATCAAAACCCTAACTAGCACAATAGAGTACAAGCAAGAATGAAAATCAAAATAACAAGCAAATGCAATCCAATCTCCAAGCTTGAATTGATTTATCTCCATTTCTCTTCTCCACCTGCATGAGAATGCATGATTTTGAAGGTTTGAATGATTTGATATGTTGATTGCTCATTTTCGTAGCTTAACGATAAGATCGATATGATAGAAGAAAATAGATAGATATATGAAAAGATTGAGAGAAATTTTGGCAGAGTCAGGATGCTAGAAGAAGATCTCCTAATGACCTATGAAAGGATTGATTTATAGGAGAAGGCTGATTTGATTCAATGGCCAAGATTAAAAGTCAAATTTGTGATATGTGTGGCTAGGATTAAAAGTTTATTTTAGTGCCTATGACACACATTAAGTGGTTATGACATGAGACTAAAATTAGGATGTGAGGAAATAAGTGGGCTTCTTTTATTTATTTTGGAAGAAAAGATGCTTATGACACATAATGAATGGGGCTAAAAATAAGATATGAGTGGGAATCTCATAATTTAAATAATAAAATTATTTAAATTACGTGTGCATGTGAAGAGTTGTAGTCATGTGACACATGTTTCAATGTGACAATAAGTGAGGGATTAATTCAAATATTTAATTTGAATTATTTTAAGACATGTGAAGGAGGAATTAATTAAATAAATGAGATTTATTTAATTAATTGGGAAGGTGATTAAGTGGAATAAATGGGATAAGTGGGATAATGTAATGACCTAGGGTAAAATATTACAAGATGTTTTACAAGGTCATGTATCGACTAGGTAATGTTATGACATGGACAATTTTGGGTGTCTACATTTTGCCCCTCTTTGAGATGATGTTTGAGATGGTGAAATTTATGTCGAGTAACATCATTTCAAAGAAGCTAAGGTATGGATAGATGAAAAAAGATGATGCCCCAACCACTTGAAAAAGTGAGGAGTATGATGAATGAAGGAAAGGGATGATAGAAGAATATTATGATGCAAAAGATATGAAGAAATGGGATGATGATATAGGATATGATAATGATGATGATGCCCCCTCGAGAGGATAGGCGGGTTGCATAAACACGGATATTCTCTCGAAATGAATGAAATGATAAAGGAGGGATAAGATGAATGATACAAGATAAGAAGTAGATGAAAAAGAAAAATGACACGCTATGCTGCAATAAAGTGAGCAATCATATGTTTGATATAGCACTAGACATTATGCACCAAGGTATAAGGACCAAGGTGACGATGTGTCTCGTGCCCCAACATAATACAACCTTGTCTAGATACAAGATATGAATATTAGCTAGGAGTGATTCAGATTTGATGCAAATGCAAATTGAAATGATAAAACACACAAGCAAGCAAGCATGCACAAATGATACAAAAACAAACAAGGTATTGCCCCTGTCAAGCTGTAAACCGATGATTAATTGATTGATTGATGATGATGATAGTGTTGTCATTGTGGGGAACGATATATCCCTAGATCAACACAAGGATGATTGATTGATTGATTGATGATGATGATAGTGTTGTCATTGCGGGAATGATATATCCCTAGATCAACACAAGGATGATTTGATTGATTGGGTTTACAACAAGATTAGGATCAAGACCAAAGGATGTGATTGGATAATTTGGCAAGATTGATTAGCTTGGTTGGTATGGATTAAGGATTGACTTGCATTTGGATTATTGCTTGGAAGGATTGAAGATGCTTGATTTGAAGATTTGGATGATGATTGTTGAATTAAATTGAGGAATAATTTACTTGGAATGATTTTGATTGATTGGATTGATGAAGAAATGATTTGATTTGATGATAATGATTAGATTGATTAGAAGAATAGGTTTGATTGAAAGAAGTGATGTGATTGATTTTATTGTTTGGATTTTTGAAATGTTTTAATTTTTTGGATTTTTGGAATATTTTGATTTTTTTGGATTTTTGAAATGTTTTGATTTTTTTTGGATTTTTTTCAAGACCTTTTTCATTTTTTTTGCATTTTTTCAAGACTTTTTTGAAATGTTTTGAGATGTCAATGGATGACAATTCAGGTAGCCTTTGTGCTAGATACCAATGACAAGGGAAAACCAAGTCTAGGTGCAAGGAGATAGAGGAGATTGATGGATGAAAGGGTGGGTGATAGGATAAGGGACAAAAGGCTAGTGATATATGGATGGATACAAAGGATAGGTCATAATGAATGAAATGGATGTATGCATCATAGGAGAGCAAGGATGTGATCTCCAAAGACTATGTCGCATAGGAATAAAATGCCCCATTCTAGGTACAATACTTAGGATTATTCATGACAAAGCTTATGACACTAGGATAATAATAGGCTTGTTTGGAAGGATGAGGTATATCAAAAGATATCCAAAGCATGTTTCAACATTTTGCCCCATATTTTTATCAAGATCAAAAGGAGGAAGAGAGGATGAATGGACTCAATATGATAAGTATATGGGTATAATGGATAACGATGGTAGGTAGGATGGAAATGATATGATAAAAAATGGCATGATAGCATAGATAGTGCAGATGAGACAAAGTGCCCCCAAGTGTAAGTGACATAGAAGATCAACCTACACATGATACCTGTTTGCCAGGTTTTCATCATGGTACTTATCCAGGGCACCTGTTTACCAGGTTTTCGCCATTGGATGAAGGGATTTCTCTTTTCTTTTTCTTTTTTTCTTTTTTTTGATGTTTTTTGAGTTTTGGATAAGAGAAGGGGAATATGGATAGGAGAGACTCAAGTTTCTAGTTCCATGAAAGGTGATAGTCCCACTAGAGATGGATGTCATCGCATGGACCATGTCAAATGTCATTATGCTCATAGATGTTAGTAAGGGATGACATGAAAGGGAGATGGAATAGGTAGATGATGGATTACGATGTGGATTATGGAGGGATTGGTGGATTATGATGTGGATTATCTAGGGAAGAGGGATGGGAGGCTTAGCCAAAAGCATGGACCATAGGAATGTGATGGGGGAGATATGTAGGATAATGAGTGAAGGGTGAGGAGATGGAGGTATGTGGAATTGTTGTGAAATTGAAGGGAACCATGACCAATGGTTGCACACACTGTGATAAACGTTGAAGTTTTTGATGTGGAGGGGGTGTAGGAATCAATGGAGATGTTTTCTTAGGAGATGGGTGATGAAGTGCTTTAGGTACCCACATAGACTTAGTATTTTTATGAGTTTATTTTGCTTGTGGGATGAAATATGAGATTCTTGAATAGAGTGCGAATATGAGGTGGAAGTGGATGGTTCGGATTTTTGTGATGTAGATGCCTCGTTTGACTTGTTTTCTTTTTTCTTAGGTACCCAAACCATTTTGTTTTTAGACTTTTCTTTTGAAAGTATGGGATTATATTTCTTTTTGGATGGATTTTTCTTTGATTCTTTGCTTTTGTGTCTAGAGCATGAGGACCCTTCATATTTTTTCTTTTATAGATAGAGGCATCGATTTTTTTGCTTTTGAATCCCATGGGTATGGTGGAATGAGTGGAAGCTTCATGTTTAGACAATGTGTGCATTGATTGGTCATGATTAAGATTTTTAGAGGATTTATGGATAGGTGGATAAGGAGATTGGATAATGGGGATATTAGGTGTTGGGAGTAGTGGAAGTAAATTATATGGATGGATATTAGGAGTTGGAAGCAATGGTGGAAAATTTGATAGTAGAAGATGTACGGTCACATGCTTTTGGCATTTGTAAGATGATGGAGGAGGGATGGAAACATATGTTTTAGGCATATGATAGGATTTATGGTGGAAAGAGGACTTATGATGGATGGAGGAAGTACCAACATCTTTAGATTGGTGTCCTTGGGGTGTATATCCAAGGCCATAAGAGCATGGAGGGACCTTGACATGGATGGGCTCCAAAACACCTTGTTCATGAAGGCCTAAACCTTTACCTTGATAGTTCATGTTCTGAAGCATGCGATGGATAATGGGACTAGGTGTGTTTTGGACACTAGACTTGAGTTCATTATTAGATAAAGGTGCAGTGGATAAAGGTTGTTTTTGGTTTAAGGAGGAACATTCATGAATAAAGATGGATAGACCAATAGGACATGTCGATGGATTTGAAATGGGGTTGATAGTGGATGTGGAAGGATCATTAGGATCTTGATTATGTTCATTTAGATCCACACTATTGGTTTGATCTTCTATATTTACTTGGGAGGCATGTGTCTCATCATGACAAGTGGATAATGCGGGATCATGGATAGGACTAGGTAGAGGGTCTATAGGAGAAATGGAGGTTTCTTTCTCATGGATAAGTGAAGTGGTAGGCTCTTGACCATGGAATGCATAGAGTTGGCTAAGAGGGTCATCATGGCCTTCTTGATCATAGGTAGGATCTAGATCATAGAGGGAAGCTTCATCATGAATATGATCAAGTATGTTATGAGTGGGATCATTAGAAGGGCCTAGATCTTGATTAGAATGAGAGGTTAATGTTTTCTCATGCTTAGGATAATGCCGTTGACATAGCTCTTGGATTTGACTAGAAATGGAAGTGGAAGGCTCTAGAAGAGGCTCGGTATTTTCTTTATGATCAACAACATGACGACATGATGGAATTTTACTTAGACATATAAGATCAATAGATTGTGGACCACATGATGGAGTTGGAAGAATAGACATGTCATTCAAAGGTTCGTTGGTAAGCTCATTAATGGGTGCTTGACATGGGGATGGTCTATTCCGTGCTAGTAGTCTTTGGAGAAAATCGTTAAAGGATTCTTTGGTTGATGGATTAGTGCTTGAGAAGCTAGATGGTGGTGTTGGTGTAGGACTAGTATGATTTGAAATAGGCATTTTATTAAATGGTGATGGAGGACTAGTAGATGGAATGGTGTATGATTCCAAACTTATGGTGGTATTTCCCTTGTCAAAAGTATCATTAAGGTGACCTAAGATTTCTACAAAGTTTTCATCATCACTAAGATCTACAAAATTCTCATCATCACTAGGGGCAAAGTTTGACCCACCTTGGAGGATATATGGTTTTGGATTATCTTCATGATTAGGTGAAGGGGCTCCTCGAAGTATGACCTTGGGCTTGTGACTAGAATTGTTAAGGATTAGGACCATTTTAGCAAGTGTTTGACTAGGATTAGGGTGATGATGATGATGAAATGATTAGATTGAATGACTTGGATTGATTAGAATGAAATTGATTTGAATGTGATTAGAAAAAATGATGATTAGAATGATATGTTTATGTGTTGGTGATTGTAGCTTGATATGGCAATTTTCAAACAAATGATTACACATGTACACACATGAATCACACATGCAAGACACATAATCAAGTTTGAATTTGAAATTATGAATGTGATGATTAAGCACGCACTTGAAGAAGACACATCAACAAGTCCTAGAACTAGTCAAGTGGGTATGGCCAATTAGGTCTTAAGCTAGGATGCACGAGGTTGACTAGGGATAATTTGAAAGAAAAATCCCGCCACACAGCTAGGAGAAAGGGGTAACCCACCCTTCACCTTCACTTCCCAAAGGTATAAATTTCTTTGGGGCTTAGCCAAGAGTGACAAGATTTTAACTCCCAAACAAGCGTGTCTTTCGATTCACACTTTGATTGAGGTCGTCCCTAGGGGTGATGAAATCCCCTAGTAGGCCTCCTATGAAAGGTATGACAAAAGCGAATCAAGTGAGGTGTTTTTGATCACACATGCACTTGATTCACACTTGCAATTGTTAATTTTCCTTTAGAAAATTGAAATGTGTGTAAAACAGTTCAAGCACTTGTTCTTTTTTAAACCCAAGGAAAATATGTGTGATTGAAAGATAATGATTCTTTTTAAGCCCAATTTCAAAGTGAGATTGCAAACAAGATGTTCGTTTTAAAACCCCAAATTCAAGTGTTTTGCAAACAAATTTGATTGATCAAATGAGAGATAAAGATAATAGAATGAGTGCACCCGAAAATTTTCGCTTTCCAATTTTATGTGTATGACTGATATTACTACTACTACAGCTCCTTATGATCATCTACAAAATTAAAAAATGATATTATAATGCAGCCAAAACAAAAAGTTTATCAAGAAATTTCAATTTCAGATACACGTTTTTAACATAACCGAATTAGATTCGATTATTTGAAGATATTATTTATTTGAAAAATAAAAACTCAAAGAAGGAACCCCTACTAATTTTATGAAAAAATTTCAGAAATGTAAAGAAGTTAGAAAAATTCCCTGTTTTGCACTCAGAAACGCGGATTTGTGAAAAACATACAGAAAACAAAGATCGGATTATTTCGCATTGTATCTGACCTATAAATTAAATCTATAAAACAAAGATCCCTATTAAAATTACAAGAGATTTCCGGAAATATAAACATTTTGGAAAAATTCGCTGATTTGCGTTCAGCAAGTAAATTTTATGAAAAAACATAAAATAGTGATAACGCCTACAAAACTAGTGATAAACTCTCAATTTTTTTACTGTAGCCCTTTGAGATAATTTTTAAGCTTCTGTGAAAATATTGTAGAGAAATACATAGCAATTTGAAAGATATGATGGAATTTGTAAAACCTTAGGCTTCATCCAAAAACTGGTAAATCTGCAACAAAAAAAACAATAAAACCTGCAAAAAACAAGCTAGATCAAAGGATTCATGTCAGGTTCACCAAATGTAATTATAGAAAATTAGATATAAAACTAGAATAACAAGATATCAAAACCCTAACTAGCACAATAGAGTACAAGCAAACATGAAAATCAAAATAACAAGCAAATGCAAGCCAATCTCTAAGCTTGAATTGATTTATCTCCATTGCTCTTCTCCACCTACATGAGAATGCATGATTTTGAAGGTTTGAATGATTTGATATGCTTATTTCTCATTTTCGTAGCATAACGATAAGATGGATATGATAGAAAAAAAATAGATAGATAGATGAAAAGATTGAGAGAAATTTTGGCAGAGTCAGGATGCTAGAAGAAGATCTCCTAATGTCCTATGAAATGATTGATTTATAGGAGAAGGCTGATTTGATTCAATGGCCAAGATTAAAAGTCAAATTTGTGATATGTGTGGCTAGGATTAAAAGTTTATTTTAGTGCCTATGACACACATTAAGTGGTTATGACATGAGACTAAAATTAGGATGTGAGGAAATAAGTGGGATTCTTTTATTTATTTTGGAAGAAAAGATGCTTATGACACACAATGAATGGGGCTAAAAATAAGATATGAGTGGGAATCTCATAATTTAAATAATAAAATAATTTAAATTATTTATGCATGTGAAGAGTTGTAATCATGTGACACATGTTGCAACGTGACAAGAAGTGAGAGATTAATTCAAATATTTAATTTGAATTATTTTGAGACATGTGAAAGGGGAATTAATTAAATAAATGAGATTTATTTAATTAATTGGGAAGGTGATTAAGTGGGATAAATGAGATAAGTGAGATAATGTAATGACCTAGGGTAAAATATTACAAATGTTTTTGAAGGTCATGTATCGACTAGGTAATGTTATGATAGAGACAATTTTGAGTGTCTAAATTTTGCCCCTCTTTGAGATGATGTTTGAGATGGTGAGATTTATGTCGAGTAACATCATTTCAAAGAAGTTAAGGTATGGATAGAGGAAAAAAATGAGCAATTGACATATCAATAATCAAACCTTCAAAATCTTGTATTCTCATGCAGGTGGAGAAGAGCAATGGAGATAAATCAAATCTAGCTTGGAGATCGGTTTTCTTTGCTTTGTTGTTTTGATTTTCATGCTAGTGTGTGCTTTATTGTGCTTGTTAGGGTTTTCATATCTTGTTGTTTTAGTTTTATATCTGATTTTCCCTAACTACATTTGGTGAACCCGATGTGAATCCTTTGATCTAGCTTGCTTTTTTGCAGGTTTCATCAACTTTTTGTTGCAGATCTACCAGTTTTTGGACAAAACCTCAAGTTTTAAAAATTTCGTCATATTTTCCAAACGGCAGCACATTTATCTATAGTATTTTCACAGAAGCTTAAAAATCATCTCAAGGAACTATAGTAAAACATTTGAGGGTTTATCACCATTTTTGTAGGAGTTATCATTATTTTACCTTTTTTCATAAAATTGGCTTTCTAGACGCAAATCAATGAATTGTTAAAAAAAATTTACATTTTTGGAAATCTCGTGAAATTTTAATATGGGTCTTTGTTTTACAGATTTAATTTAGAGGTCAAATACAATGCATAATAATCTGATCTTTGTTTTCTATATGTTTTTCACAAATCCGCATTTTCTAGCACAAAACAGGGAATTTTTCTGATTTCTTTACATTTCTGGAAAGCTCTCAAAAAATTAGTAGGGGTCTCTTCTTCGGTTTTTTATTTTTCAAATCCATAACGTCTTCAAATAATCAAATTTAATTTGGATATGTTAAAAACATGTATCTAAAATTGCAATTTTCTGATTAACTTCTTTTCTTTATGGTTGCATTATAATATTATTATTTTTATTTTGTAGGCAATCATAAGGAGCTTTAGTAGCAAAAATATCAGTCATACACATCAAATTGGAAAGCGAAAATTTTCGAGTGCACTTATTCTATTATCTTTATCTCTCATTTGATCAATCAATTTTGTTTGCAAAACACTTGAATTTCGGGTTTTAAAATGAACATCTTGTTTGCAATCACACTTTGAAATTGGGCTTAAAAAGAATCATTGTCTTTCAATCACACATATTTTCCTTGGGTTTGAAAAAGAACAAGTGCTTGAACTGTTTTACACACATTTCAATTTTTTAAAGGAAAATTAACAATTGCAAGTGTGAATCAAGTGCATGTGTGATAAAAAACACCTCACTTGATTTGCTTTTGTCATACCTTTCATAGGAGGCCTGCTAGGGGATTTCATCACCCCTAGGGATGACCTCAATCAAAGTGTGAATCGAAAGACACACTTCTTTGGGAGTTAAAATCTTGTCACTCTTGGCTAAGCCCCAAAGAAATTTATACCTTTGGGAAGTGAAGGTGAAGGGTGGGTTACCCCTTTCTCCCAGCTGTGTGGCGGGATTTTTCTTTCAAATTATCCCTAGTCAACCTCGTGCATCCTACCTTAAGACCTAATTGGCCATACCCACTTGACTAGTTCTAGGACTTGTTGATGTGTCTTCTTCAAGTGTGTGCTTAATCATCACATTCATAATTTCAAATTCAACCTTGATTATGTGTCTTGCGTGTGTGATTCATGTGTGTACATGTGTAATCATTTGTTTGAAAATTGCCATATCAAGCTACAATCACCAACACATAAACATATCATTCTAATCATCCTTTTTTCTAATCACATTCAAATCAATTTCATCCTAATCAATCCAAATCATTCAATCTAATCATTTCATCATCATCATCACCCTAATCCTAGTCAAACACTTGCTAAAATGGTCCTAATCCTTAACAATTCCAGTCACAAGCCCAAGGTCATACTTCGAGGAGCCCCTTCACCTAATCATGAAGATAATCCAAAACCATATATCGTCCAAGGCGGGTCAAACTTTGCTCCTATTGATGATGAGAATTTTTTAGATCTTAGTGATGATGAAAACTTTGTAGAAATCTTAGGTCACCTTAATGATACTTTTGACAAGGGAAATACCACCATAAGTTTGGAATCATACACCATTCCATCTACTAGTCCTCCATCACCATTTAATAAAATTCCTATTTCAAATCATACTAGTCCTACACCAACACCACCATCCAACTTCTCAAGCTCTAATCCATCAACTAAAGAATCCTTTAACGATTTTCTCCAAAGACTACTAGCATGGAATAGACCATCCCCATGTCAAGCACCCATTAATGAGCTTACCAATGAACCTTTGAATTTCATGCCTATTCTTCCAACTCCATCATGTGGTCCACAACCTATTGATCATAAAAATCACACCAAGCCTCTTCTAGAGCCTTCCACTTCCATTTCCACTCAAATCCAAGAGCTATGTCAAGAGCATTATCCTAAGCATGAAGAAACATTAACCTCTCATTCTAATCAAGATCTAGGCCCTTCTAATGATCCCAGTCATAACATACTTGGTCATATTCATGATGAAGCTTCCCTCTATGATCTAGATCCTACCTATGATCAAGAAGGCCATGATGATCCTCTTAGCCAACTCTATGCATTCCATGGTCAAGATCCTATCACTTCACCTATCCATGAGCAAGAAACCTCCATTGCTCCTATAGACCCCCTACCTAGTCCTATCCATGATCTTGCATTATCCACTTGTCATGATGAGACACATGCCTCCCAAGTAAATGTAGAAGATCAAACCAATAGTGTGGATCTAAATGAACATAATCAAGATCCTAATGATCTTTTCGCATCCACTATAAACCCCATTTCAAATCCACCAACATGTCCTATTGGTCTATCCATATTTATTCATGAATGTTCCTCCTTAGAACAGCAACAACCTTTATCCACTTCAGCTTCTTCATCTAACAATGAGCTCAAGTCTAGTGTCCAAAACACACCTAGTCCCATTGTCCATCGCATGCTTCAGAACATGAACTATCAAGGTAAAGGTTTAGGCCTTCATGAACAAGGTGTTTTGGAGCCCATCCATGTCAAGGTCCCTCTACGCTCTTATGGCCTTGGATATACACCCCAAGGACACCAATCTAAAGATGTTGGTACTTCCTCCATCCATCATAAGTCCTCTTTCCACCATAAATCCTATCATATGCCTAAAACATATGTTGCCATCCCTCCTCCATCATCTTACAAATGTCAAAAGCATGTGACCGTACATCTTCCACCATCAACTTTGCCACCATTGCTTCCAACTCCTAATAACCCTCCATCTAATCTACCTCCACTACTCCCAACACCTAATATCCCCATTATCCAATCCCCTTATCCACCTATCCATAAATCCTCTAAAAATCCTAATCATGACCAATCAATGCACACATTGTCTAAACATGAAGCTTCCACTCATTCCACCATACCCATGGGATTCAAAAGCAAAAAAATTGATGCCTCTAGCTATAAAGAAAAAAATCTGAAGGGTCCTCATGCCCTAGGACACAAAATAAAAGAATCAAAGAAAAATCCATTCAAAAATCAATATAAGCCGATACCTCCAAAATAAAATGCCAAAACTAAAATGGTTTGGGTCCCTAAGAAAAAGGAAAACAAGTCAAACGAGGCATCTACATCTCAAAAATCCCAACGATCCACTTCCACCTCACATTCCCACTCTATTCAAGAATCTCATATTCCATCCCACAAGAAAAATACTAAGTCTATGTGGGTACCTAAAGCACTTCATCACCCATCTCCTAAGAAAACATCTTCATTGCTTCCTACACCTCCTCCACATCAAAATCTTCAACATTTATCACAATGTGTGCAACCATTGGTCATGGTTCCCTTCCATTTCACAACGATTCCACATACCTCCATCTCCTCAACCTTCACTCATTATCCTACATATATCCCCCATCACATTCCTATGGTCCATGCTTTTGGCTAAGCCTCCCATCCCTCTTCCCTAGATAATCCATATCATAATCCGCCAATCCCTCCATAATCCACATCATAATCCATCATCTACCTACTCCATCTCCCTTTCATGTCATCCCTTATCGACATCTATGAGCATAATGACATTTGACATGGTTCATGTGATGAAATCCATCTCTAGTGGGACTATCACCTTTCATGGAACTAGACACTTGAGTCCCTCCTATCCATATTCCCCTTCAAATATTCCAAAAATCAAAACATTTCAAAAAAATCTTTAAAAAAAAATGCAAAAAATTTGAAAAAGGTCCTGAAAAAAATCCAAAAAAATCAAATATTCCAAAAATCAAAACATTTCAAAATCCAAAAAAATCAAAATATTCCAAATATTAAAAAAAAATAAAAATCAAAACATTTCAAAAATCCAAAAATATCAAAACATTTCAAAAAGGCAAAAAAATCAAATAGCCAACAAAAATCCAAGCAATAAAATCAAACCAAATTCACTTCTTCCAATCAATTCAACGCATCAATTCAACTTCTTCAAATCAAAATTTCAAATCAATTTCTTCATCAAACTATCTAATCACATCACTTCTTCTAATCAACTCCATTATTCTAATCAATCACATCACTTCTTCTAATCAATCCAATTATTATCATCAAATCAAATCATTTCTCCATCAATCCAATCAAGCAAAATCATTGCAAGTAAATCATTCCTCAATTTAATTCATCAATCATACTCTAAATCTTCAAATCAAACATCTTCAATCATTCTAAGCAATAATCCAAATGCAAGTCAATCCTTAATCCATACCAACCAAGCTAATCAATCAAGTCAAATTATCCAATCACATTTTGGTCTTGATCCTAATCTTGTTGTAAACCCAATCAATCAATCATCCTTGTGTTGATCTAGGGATATATCATTCCCCACAATGAAAACACTATCATCATCAACCAACCAATCAATCATCCATATGTTGTTCTAGGGATATATCATTCCCCGCAATGACAACACTATCATCATCATCATCATCAATCAATAAATTAATCATCGGTTTACAGCTTGACAGGGGCAATACCTTATTTGTTTTTGTATCATTTGTGCATGCTTGCTTGCTTGCTTGTGTGTGTTATCATTTCAATTTACATTTGCATCAAATCCGAATCACTCCCAGCTAATATTCATACCTTGTATCTAGACAAGGTTGTATTATGTTGGGGCATGAGACACATCGTCACCATGGTCCTTATACTTCGGTGCATAACGTCTAGTGCTATACCAAACATATGATTGCTCACTTTATTGCAGCATAGCGTGTCATTTTTATTTTTCATCTACTTCTTATCTTGTATCATTCATCTTATCCCTCCTTTATCATCTCATTCATTTCGAGAGAATATCTGTGTTTGTCCAACCCACCTATCCTCTCGAGGGGGCATCATCATCATTATCATATCCTATATCATCATCCCATTTCTTCATATCTTTTGTATCATCATATTCTTCTATCACCCCTTTTCTTCATTCATCGTATTCCTCACTTCCTTAAGTGGCTGGGGCATCACCTTCTTTTCCTCTATCCATACCTTAGCTTCTTTGAAATGATGTTACTCGACATAAATCTCACCATCTCGAACATCATCTCAAAAAGGGGCAAAATGTAGACACCCAAAATTTTCCATGTCATAACATTACCTAGTCGATACATGACCTCGAAAAACATTTGTAATATTTTACCCTAGGTCATTACATTATCCCACTTATCCCATTTATTCAACTTAATGACCTTCCCAATTAATTAAATAAAACTAGAATAACAAGATATCAAAACCCTAACTAGCACAATAGAGTACAAACAAGCATGAAAATCAAAATAGCAAGAAAATGCAAACCAATCTCCAAGCTTGAATTGATTTATCTCCATTGCTCTTCTCCACCTACATGAGAATGCAAGATTTTGAAGGTTTGATTGTTGATATGTTGATTGCTCATTTTCGCAGCATAACAATAAAATGAATATGATAGAAGAAAAAATAGATAGATAGATGAGAAGATTGAGAGGAATTTTGGTAGAGTGAGGATGCTAGAAGAAGATCCCCCCAAATGACCTGTAAAATGATTGATTTATAGGAGAAGGCTGATTTGATTCAATGGCCAAGATTAAAAGTCAAATTTGTGATATGTGTGGCTAGGATTAAAAGTTTATTTTAGTGCCTATGACACACATTAAGTGGTTATGACATGAGACTAAAATTAGGATGTGAGGAAATAAGTGGGATTCATTTATTTATTTTGGAAGAAAAGATGCTTATGACACACAATGAATGGGGCTAAAAATAAGATATGAGTGAGAATCTCATAATTTAAATAATAAAATTATTTAAATTACGTGTGCATGTGAAGAGTTGTAGTCATGTGACACATGTTGCAATGTGACAATAAGTGAGGGAGTAATTCAAATATTTAATTTGAATTATTTTGAGACATGTGAAGGGGGAATTAATTAAATAAATGAGATTTATTTAATTAATTGGGAAGGTGATTAAGTGGAATAAATGGGATAAGTGGGATAATGTAATGACCTAGGGTAAAATATTACAAGATGTTTTACAAGGTCATGTATTGACTAGGTAATGTTATGACATGGACAATTTTGGGTGTCTACAATATTTATTACAATTTTCTCAATCTCCTCGACATATACAACCTTAAGCAGATTAAAATGCTAATAGTGTTGACATCAATGACAACAATATATCAGCAACACAACCACAACATCCAATAGTTGCTACATGGGTTGGATGTAGGTAATTGATATAAGTTGCCTTCAGAATAGAGGAATAAGTAGTTATAGACAATTGGGAGTCAAGTAGTCATGGAAATTTTGGTTTGACAGTTATATTGTGAAGGATCGAGTAGTTTTAGAAAAGACAATGTGGAGATGAATAATTTATGGGTAACTAGAAATGATAGTTACGACACACGTAACCAAGAAATTTGAGGATGGTTCAAATACTATTATGGAACGAATACGGAAGAATGCATAAACAAGATTCAAATATAAGATGGAGAGGTTGGTCAGCTTGGTCGTAGAAGACAAAAGAAGATCGAATAGGCAAGGCCAATGAAGTGGATGTAGTATGGAGGAGTAATTGACATAGTGATGAGCCAAACCGAAGGTTGGTCAGATATATCAGAGAAATACTAGGTCAAGTGAGACCAAATAATGAGAAGAGGTCAATTAGAGAAGACCAAATATTGAGATAATAAGACTATGTGGGAAGTTGATAATGATTTGGGTGATGGTGGTAAAGAAATGGATGAGGCTGGAGTAAATTTAAGGAGAGATAGTATTGAACACTTAGAGAAATGAGTGGGTGGAGAGAAAGGTTGATAGGGGGAGCGGATATAATAGAAGTAGAGGTATGGACATAACATGTTGAGTGTTGGGAAAAGGGTCTCATGGTGAACAGAAAGCCATAGGAATGGAATGGTCAAAGAATATGGCATAGAGTGAGTTCAATTCCCGATAAGGAGTGAGTCATTTTGGTATATCATGGATAAAGACCGTTGAAGGCCTTTTAATTATGAATGATTATTATGTCTGGAAGATCGATTCCTATGGGGGTTGAGCATATTGTAATAAGTTGTTTAATCCTTGAAATAAGGTGTCATGTTGTTTCTATTCTTGTCATTGTTTGAGACTGTTATTATCCTTGTGTAATGATTGAGTGAGTTGGTTATGTTATTCAATTCTTTTGTATTATGGTAGTTCCTATGATCTAGTTAAGAAGGATTAGTAAATTATGAATTTCTATCGATCATATATAGATGAAGAAAGTTTACATCCTGAACTTCCCATCATTATTGTTTGAAATGACAATTCTTGTCACTATTTTGATAGTAAATTTGAAAGCATGAATTTTTCAAAGCTTAAGTTGGCGTATGGGTCCTTAGAATAATTGAGGTGTATGGAGAAATATTTGTGAGTGGTAACCCCACTTCTATTAGATTGGTATTAGAGAATAGTTGGTGAGATATTTTCTCTAGATCAATTGGTATCAAAGCCCAAAAGAACTAGGTAGTAAAATTTTTCTATTTGTTTTGGTAGTTTAATGTTCATAAGAATATTGGAGTGTTATGTGTGTTTGGAGAATCACAGGTTATTGAAGGTGTAGTGTAAGAGAATACATACCCTTGCATTTTCAAAATTGTAAGACCTTCCTTTCTTTATTTATCCTTCTTTATGTCTTGATTGGGCCTATTTTGCATCCACAATCCTAATACACTACATCTTTTTCTTGCTAATCCAGAAAATTATCAAAAGGAAAATGATGATTTAATGATTCTATTCATGTGTCCCTGATTTTTTGGTTGGGACTAAAACACCACCTAGGGTGTCTTAGTCACCCAAAGGTCTTCGGACCTTGATTTTGAATACACCTGAAATGGTCCCTTTTTGGAGTTTGTCCCCTAAGATTTGAGCCTCAGGACTAAGACACCACCTAGGGAAACTTAGTCCTCCTTGGCTTATTTTTGAGATTCAATTTCAAATTATGGCGGGATTTAGCCTCCTTTAATTAATATTTTCCTATGCCAGCTTGGTGTGATGTAATTTCAAGATATTAAACATAAATAATCATAAATACAAGGTTCATTCATTCATTTCTCACCTAGAAATTTGAGTGCTCATTCCTAATAGGAATTTCAGTTCACAAGAGCATTCAAGAGTAGTTCTTCAAGAATTTAGGAGCCATCATCAATATTCAAACATCATATTAAAGGAGATTATTGCATCATGTGTGTTTTTGTGCTAACATTTGTGATGCAGGGTTTTGATTCAAGAAAGCAATTCAAAAAAGATATATCAAAGCATTCCATTGTTTCAAGATCTACATCCATTGCAACCATTCCACAAAAGTTTGTAGACTTTACAAAAATGGTTTGGTGAGTTGTAACTTTTCATGTTGTTCATTCATCATTTCTCTCCATTATTCTATTTCATTTCAAGGTTTAATTACCAACAAGGGGTTTGACCAAGGCAAACCCCCATTTACTAACAATCAATAATTTTTTCCTATCTTGTATGCTTGTGATTGTAGATTTAGGTTAATACTTGAAGATAATTTGGAGCGCAAGATTGAAAAGTTGAAAATTTGCATGATAAAGTTTTTATATTCATAGAAACTCACCTATAGGTCAAATCCATAAGTTTCAAAACTTGAGATCAGAGAGGAAGCAAGTGCGGACCTTGGAGCTTATGATCACCTTCAGAGTTTTTAGAATACTAAAACAAGACTAATATGCCACCTAGGGCATCTTAGTCGTCCTAGGGGTATTTTTGAGAGATTCTTTGAGATTCTATTTTAAGATCTGAAGATTCTACATCTACCCCAAAAAATAGTAGCGAGACTAAGACAACAATTGGGGCATATTTTTCCTCCCCAACATATTTGGACAACTTCTTTTCATTTCTAGAATCCTTGTTACATCTCCAGAACTCCTAGGTACACACATCCTATCTTGTTGTTGCATAATTTCATCATTTGCATCCCTCATTTAGCTTGCATAGCTAGATTTTGTAGGTTGAATGCTTATTTGTCTTTTCCAAGCATTTTCTTGGTGGTGAATCCCTAATAGATGAAAGAACCCCCTTCCTAGGTCCTAATTTAGATTTGACTCACCTTCTGAGGTTGATGGTCAATCCAATTAGGAATCCTAGGACATTATTGAATGAACTAAGGAAAATAGGTGAACATACCCTCACCTCATTTTTCAACGGTTCATTTTGGTGAACCCAACATTGTTGAGCATTGATTTTATGATTTGGAGTCCAAAAAAATATTAGATCTAGATTACATTCATTTCATCTTGCATTAGTGAAAGTGCATCTAGGATTTATTTCATATTGCACTAGTGAAATTATATCTAGGGTTTCTTGCATTTGTATTAGTGAAAGTGCATATAAGTGGCATTTTAACTTTCTTGCATCATTTAATTTCATTGAAAAATTGAAAAGTTCATTATTAATCATTCCAATAGCACTTAGAACATTGTTATTTCATTGAAAATTTAAAAAATTACATTCACTTTTGCACTCAATTGCTTGTTACTAGTTACTTTTTCTTGCATTCATTGGCACAATTTTCTATTTCCGAACATGAGGTCCTTGGGTAGACAATATGGGAACACTGTTAACAACTTAGAATTGTTGTTTTTATGAAAAAAATCTCCATTGGGATAAAAACGCCCTTCCTGGTGTCTTAGTCCCTCTCTAGATTTATGGCTCAGAATCTTGTCTGAGTTGTGTGCTTTTTGCTCCACTTTTTAGACCCTCCAAATTCCTTTAGTAGTACCAAGACACCTTTGTTGGCATCTTAGTCCCTTTTTAAGTTTGAAAGTATAGTTTCTAGGGTTTATATTTTCTTTTCTACATTTTTGTTTGTTGTCATTGGTTATTTATTTCAGTAAATCTAGTTTAAATTTCTTCATTTCATGCATTACTTCATACCAAATTTACAATCACAACATTTCATTGCATAGTGTAATTAGTAAATTACCTTGTTTGAAATCTAAAAATTGCATTTATACATTTCATTTTGGGCCTTTACATTGCATTATGAGTTTGCATAGATTACTTTTCACAAATTTTAGTATCTATCCTTTCCAAGTTTTCAAAGAAAAAGATAGTCAATAAGCATGTTAGTCATTCATTCAATGTATTTCCTAGTTATGAGAGTCTTTAGTGCAAGAGAGTGAAAATGTTGATGCTTGCCTTAAATCTAGCCCCCCTATTATCTCTCCTATTTATGGGAATGATGTGATAGAAGATGTTGCAAGCATAGAAAATCATAATCATAATTTTTCTTCTCCCATTGGTGATGAAGGTATTGTTAGCCTCCTCTAATGGCTCAATAACTAAGCTCTCAAGGCTATAACTTAGAGATTAAATATGCACTAGGTCTCAATTGTATCCATCCTTATCCTATAAATATAAAGGAAATAGTACTGAAAGTAAGATGTTTGAAAGGAAACAACATAACCACTAAACATAAACCATCTACTAAACTGAACTGAAACGAATTACATAAACATAAGTCTCAGTAAATAGATAAGAAGTTACTATGTCTAGTGTGGCTGCATGAACATACACAGAATGAAGTTCCAGTGGCTGCAAGAATAGACAACTGCTAAGATTGTAACTAATTGCTGAACATAAAAGTAACTACTGAACTTATGGATGGAATTATCACCAAGTGGCCCCCCTTGAATGAGTTTTCCTAGAACAAACTCAGATGTAACAAACTAAAATATCATTTTATTCACTGAAAACATTATTACAACGTAGCAACAACATAACTATATTTATTGACAACTAAAAATGCAAGTATAATTATCAGAAACTTCAACCTCTTGAAGAGGAGAATCTGACCATTCTTTATAGAAAGAAATATTCTAACTAACTTAACTAACAAGGCTATCAACTCCAACAAATTAGGAGGATTCCATTTATTGAAAACATGAAAAAAAGGAAGGAGGCTATGCATGCACAAGATTCAGTCAAACCAAACTTGTTTCAATGAAAATCTAGCATAACAACACCTGCTAAATCTACTTAACTAATGGATATAGCCATCAAGGTTAACTTCCACACAAGTTTGAAGTTTCCAATTGTTGACTTCTTCAATGTCCATCTCTACTTGACTTTTTCAGCAACCGGGTAGCTGACATGAACTTCTTCCCCATTGCAAGCTCCATTTATTTCTGCATCTTAATCTAGACCTACATTATGCCATTAGCATGCACAAGAAAAATGTATATCCATAATCACCTTATGATAACATTCATTCAATCACATGCAAAATTAATATAGATATATCACATAGCAAGCTAATATCATTAAAGGTTATAGGAATAAGCTTATGTCCAGAGTTCACAAGTGCAAGGTAATAGCATAGAAAGTATTGGTAACAAGGTGCTAAAACCCCATAGTAACACTAACAAACTTATGATAAATCCTAACAAAAATGAGTCATTATTTGGACTCATCATCCCCCCAACTTAATGATCTATTGCTCCTCTAGTAGAGGGAGCTCAATTACTTTGTCTTATAATAGATCTAAAATCAACAACTTTAGTTTGATCTCTATCAGTCTTTGCGGTATATGAGTTTGGATCCTAGTAGAGCCCATGCTTACTTTCCAATCTGCACCACCTTGGTCTCTATGCACTTATATCATACTGATATGTTATGTACTCAGGTACTGGTCACAATAAAATAGGTGGTTAAAATATTAATCAAAGCCAATACTGTTGCTTTGTTCTTCCAAAATGTATATACTTGATCCTCCTTTTGCAAGCTGCATGATAATTTTGTAGGGAATGGGGTTCAACTTTTTTTAATTGATTTGGCAACTCATTCCATCTCTATGACAAGTACCTGGTCACATATTGTTCTTCATATAGTAGCAACTGCTTGTTCATATTCCATGTATGCTTCATCTCTAAAAGGCATGATCCTTTGTTTGTATGATGGTCTATAAAGAATTCTATGCCATGTGTAGTAGATTTCTGAAGGATTACCTGATTCGACTCTTAGAGATAGAGGTGTGTGGAGCTCCTTGATAGGGACAGGGTTGGATTGAGACAATCACAATCTCAATGCTCTAAGTTCTTGCCTTGAGAACTCCTAAGGTGTCACTTCATCCACCATTCAAACTGTAGGTCCTCTGCTAGTTTAGGTACCCCTGGTTCATTTCCAACCCTACTATCATCACTAATTTGCTGCTACCAATCAGTTCTTGGTGCTTTTTCACACATACTCCATCTAGCCCTTAATAAGCTTAAAGACTAGTTAACCTCCAAACATTTCCTAACTTGCATTCAGGGGTGTGCATAGGTTTTCAAAGCTTTGAAATAGTCAAGGGAAGGTTCTTGTACAAGCACACATTTTTTTCATGAAGATACAACACCCTTGCAACGTTAGGACTGATTTCCAACGACCTTTTCCAAATCGGGCATCACAAGCTCGCCTAGGAAAAGATTATAACCATGCTTCTAGTATTCACAAAGACACTTATATTTACATTTTAAACAAGGATGGAGTTTTTCCTTGCTTCCACAACGCCCATACTTTCTGGTACAGACAGGAAACAAACTAAAACTCCATTTTCTAGACTTTACCAGTCAAAACAGCAAACAAAAAAAAAAACACAATATTTTACAAAATAGATGAAAGTGATAAGTAGAACAGTTTAAAAATTAAAAAAAATAACTTCTATTTGCCTCACTACATGCTATGAACACTATAAAATGCTTCCTCTAATCCATTTAATAGCAGGCATGTGGCCAAGAACAGAAAATCAAAACTTTTTACACACAAAAACACTGTTTATTTTATTGTTTTCTGAAAACTGCCAATATCAAAAGCCTCCAACCACTTCCAAAAGTCGAGAATGAGTTTTTTCAATGCCTATAAAATAGTTAGGTTTTCTCCTTTAGCCTAAGAATGGCCAAAAGATTTCTTTTGTAAAACACAGTGTGTTTTGCAATCTTTTACAAAAGCTTAGGAAACACCCACAAAAAGATTTCCCAATTTATTCAACTTTCACCTAAGAACCAAAAGGTCCTCAACCACAACATAGAAGGTAAAAAAGACCTTACCAAAACAACAAAAAGGAAATTTAAAACAAAACCTTCAAAACAAGCTTGCACTTAGGCACTTGGGCAGGTGCTCCTACACCATTCTCCCCCTCTCAGCACAAAGATCAAGGAACTTGAGGTGATATCAGTGATAGATCAATTCCTAGCTTCTTAAAATCAGCTTCCTCAACCTAGGTAGCCTCTGATTCATGTTTGTTCCTCCACTTGACAAGGTGCTCCATGTATGCCTTGTGTCTTCTAGCTTTCTTCACCCTAGACTCAAAGACCTTCTCTGCCTAAGGTTTCTCTTGATTTGGAAGGGGCATATTACTGATATCCTTAAAGATTTCTTGACTGTTATGAGCTTCATCATTGACTGTCCCCTTATACCTGATCAAATCAGCAACATTAAAGACTGGAGATATGCCCAAATCTGATGGGAGTTCTACCTTGTATGCATTCTTCCCATACTTGGCTAACACCTTGCATGGTCCCACTCTTTTCATTTTCATTTTGGTTGACATTCCCTTCTGGAACCTTGATTTGTTAAGATGAACCATAACATAATCACCTACTGCAAACTGCACATCTCTCCTTGACACTCAACTTTATCTTTCAATTTTTGTGTTGCTATTGTGATTGTCTTCATAACCTGCTCATGAATCTCCTTCATGGTCTGAGTGAATTCTTCTACATGTCCACTCCTATTCTCCTGAGATCCAAGGTCTCTAAGCTCACAAATTCCTCTTGGGTGCATCCCATACACAACTTCAAATGGACTTTTCCCTGTAGTTCTATTTACACTGTCATTGTATGCATACTCAGCTTGAGAAAGCACCATATCCCAGGTCTGTCCATATTCTTTTGTCAAGCACCGCAATAGGTTACCTAACACTCTGTTAACCACCTCTGTTTGACCATCGGTCTGAGGATGGTATGCTGATCCAAATGACAGATTGGTTCCCAATCTGCTCCATAGTGTTTTCCAAAAATGGCTCATGAACTTCACATCCCTGTCTGATACAATGCTCAATGGCAATCCATGGATTCTTACAACTTCCCTGAAGAAGAGATGGGCTATGTAACTTGCATCATGTGTATTCTTGCAAGGAAAAAAGTGACTCATCTTGCTAAATCTGTCTACTACTACATATACACTATCAAAACCAAATTTGGTCTTAGGAAGGCCTACCACAAAATCCATACTCACACACTCCCAAGGTCTATTTGGAATTGGTAGGGGTTGATAAAGACCAGCATTACTAGCTCCTCCCTTAGCTCTCATGCAAACAACACACTGTTCCACATATTTCCTAACATCTCTTGCCAACTTAGGCCAATAATAGAACCTTTGTACCAGCTCTAAAGTTTTATTAATACCAAAATTCCCACTAAGACTGCCATTATGCTTTTCCTGAATTAGATTTTCCCTCATTGACCCTCGTGGAACACACAACTAATTACCCTTAAATAATAGTCCATTTTGCAATGTATACTCAGCATATTGACTATGAAAATGGTTTTCAAAATCAGAACATACCTTGTAAGCTTCTGAGAAGTCTTCATCTTCACCATAGAGGTCTTTGAAACTCTCTAATCCAATGCTCTTCAGCTGTATTTCTTGGACTGTCAACAACCTTCTGCTCGATGCATCTACTACCTTATTCATTGTTCCCTTTTTGTGGTTGATAGTGAATGTGAAAGCTTGGATGTATTCCATCCATTTCAAATGCCTATTACTTATTTTTTCCTGGGTGTTGATATAGCTCAATGCCTGGTTATCAGTAAAAACCACAAACTCTTTGGGCAACAGATAATGCCTCCACTTCCTAAGGGATTGCACTAAAGCATATAATTCCAGATCATAGGTAGAGTACTTTTGCTTGGCTTCATTGATCTTTTCACTAAAGAAGGCTACAAGCCTACCTTCTTGACTAAGTACTCCTCCTACTGCTACTCCACTTGCATCACACTCAACTGTGAATAACTTATCAAAACTAGGCAATAACAAAATGGGTTGAGTTGCCACTTCTTGTTTTATCTTTTCAAACCCTCTATCAGCTTCTTGAGTCCACTTAAACTTTGTTTTTAAACCACCTTTAATAGTATCTAGCACTGGTGCACATATACCACTAAAATTCCTGATGAATTTTCTATAAAATTGAGCTAAACCATGAAAAATTCTTACCTCTGTTGCTGTGGTTGGTGTAGGCCAGTTTAGGATGGCTTCCACCTTGCTTGGATCCATCTTCAGGGTTCCTTGGGATACTACAAAGCCTAGATACACAAGTTCTTGTTTGAAGAACTCACACTTCTCAAGGTTGATTGCTAACTGTTTTTCTTGCAGCCTTTTGAGAACCATCTCCACATGTTTCAAATGTTCTTTTGCTGTCTTACTGAAAATCAGTATGTCATCCAAGTAGACTACCACAAAAATCCCAATGAATTCCTTATGCACCTCATTCATTAGTATCATGAATGTGCTAGGGGCATTTGAGAGGAAAAATGGCATCACTTTCCACTCATACAAGCCATCATTTGTCTTAAAGGTTGTCTTCCATTCATCACCCTCCTTGATTCTGATTTGATGATACCCGCTCTTAAGATCTAACTTGGTGTAGAATTTTGCACCTCCAAGACAATCCATTGAGTCTTCAATTCTAGGTATTGGGAATCTATACCTAATGGTGATCTTATTAATTGCTCTAGAATCAGTACAAAGTCTCCACTTACCTCCTTTCTTTGTTGCTAAAACAACTGGGACTGCACAAGGGTTGATGCTCTTTTGAATTAGACCTTGACCTAACAATTCTTCCACTTGCCTTGCCACCTCAAGATTTTGATCTGGTGTTAGTTTGTATGCTGCTTTGTTAGGCAATGAAGCTGCAGGTATAAAGTCAATTTGATGGCTAATAGCTCTCTTTGGAGGTAAGGTTGCAGGTGTACCATCACTTACAATATCCTTATACTTATCAAGCAAATTCTGGACTGTTCTTGGTATGACTGGTTTTTCCATCTTCTCTTCCTCTTTGGACTGCAATAACACAACATATCCTTCTCCAACTTCATGTAGGGTGTTGATGAACTCTTTTCCACTACTAAGGAGCACACTTGGTGTCTTGGACTATCCTTCATCTTCTTCAAACAGTGACTGCAATTTGAAAGTCTTCCCATCCTTCTTGAATGAAATTGTATTCTCTTTACCATCATACACAACACTCCTGTCATATTGCCATGGTCTGCCCAAAGGTAGCTGACATGCATCCATGGGTAATACATCACAAACTAGCTTATCTTTATATCCTCCAATTGAAAACACCACTGTTACGTGTTCATTCACCAAAACACTCTACCCTTTATTCAGCCATGTGACCTTGTAGGGGTTGGTATGAGATACTTTCTTCAATTTCAGTTTAGTTACTGCCTCCTCTAAGATTATATTGTCTGTAGAACCAGAATCTACAATGACCTTGCATACTTTACCAAGAATTTTGCACCTTACTCTAAAAAGAGCTCTTCTTTGCTTAGGTTCTTCTTTGACCGATTGTTTGATCAACACTCTATTAAACATCATATTTTCACCTACTTCTGATTCTATATGACTGATCTCAGGTGATTTGACACTCATGGTGTCCTCTTGTGCATAAGCCACTCTTTTCTCATCACTAGATGAAGAAGCTTTCTTCGGGCACCTATAAGCTGGATGACCTAGCTGATTGCAGTGATAACATTTCATGGTGGCAAAGTAAGAATTACTTCTGCCTGCTCCTCTTCCTTTGTTTGAACCTCCTTGAGGTCCTCTTCCTCTATTAAATCCTCGTCTTGATGATGTTTCACCTCCATGCTCAGTAAGCTTAGATTCTCCTTGGTTTCTTTGATCATTACCTCTTCCTTGGTAACCTCCACGCTGTCCTCTTTGATCTCTTTGATCCCTGCCTTTGCCTCTGCCCCTAGAAGACTGATCTTGCTTCCTCTTGTTCCTTTCCTCAATCTTGATAGCCAGCTGATAACATTGATGAACTATTTTAGGACTCAAAAGAGCCATCTCCTCTTGGATATTCCACTTCAAACCATTAAGGTACCTAGCCACTTTGAGGCTTTCATCTTCTGTCACATTAGACCTCATGCAAAGTTTTTGGAATTCTTCAGTATATGTGTTTACATCTAGTTCTTTCTGCCTTAGGCTTTGTCTCTTCTTGTGTAATTGAATTTCATAATCATCAGGCATGTAGGCTTCTTTTACCTTAGCAACCATACCTTTCCAAGTTGATATGAGTTGTTTGCCTTCTTTTTCCCTCTTTGTCTGAACAAACTTCCACCATGTCAAGGCTGATCCTCTCAATCTAAACTTAGCAACCTTCACCTTCTGAGCTTCAGTCACTCCATCACACTCAAAGTGATTCTCCATGCCTTCTATCCAATCCATGACTAGGTCTGGTTCCATCTTTCCACTGAATAGTGGTATGCCTTCAAGTGCTTTCCCACTCAAGGCTTTCAATGCCTTTAAGAAAGGCTCCTCCTTAAAAATAGGGTCAGGTTCCGGGGTCTTATCCTCCTCTGCTATCTCTTCTTCTTTTGGAACTCTTCCTTCAAACTGTGCACTCCTCACTGCTGCCACAAGTTGGGCTATTCTTTCCCTCAACTGCTTATCGTCTTCTTCTTGCTCTTCAACCATCTTAGCCAGCTTTGCATTGGTCACCATGGTGAAAGAATCACTGGAATCAACCTTTGACATATAAGATGATTCCCAAATCTTTTACTTGCTCTGATACCAATCTGATAGGGACAGGGTTGGATTGAGACAATCACAATCTCAATGCTCTGATTTCTTACCTTGAGAACTCCTAAGGTGTCACTTCATCCACCATTCAAACTGTAGGTCCTCTTCTAGTTTGGGTACCCCTGGTTCATTTCCAACCCTACTATCATCACTAATTTGCTGCTACCAATCAGTTCTTGGTGCTTTTTCACACATACTCCATCTAGCCCTTAATAAGCTTAAAGACTAGTTAACCTCCAAATGTTTCCTAACTTGCATTCAGGTGTGTGCATAGGTTTTCAAAGCTTTAAAATATTCAAGGGAATGTTCTCTTACAATCACACATTTGTTTCATGAAGATACAACACCCCTGCAACGTTAGGACTGATTTCCAACCACCTTTTCTAAACCGGGCATCACAAGCTCGCCTAGGAAAAGATTATAACCATGCTTCCAGTATTCACAAAGACACTTATATTTACATTATTCACAAGTATGTAGTTTTGTCTTGCTTCCACAACACCCATACTTTCTGGTACAAACAGGAAACAAACTAAAACTCCATTTTCTGGACTTTACCAGTCAAAACAACAAACAAAAAAAAAACACAATATTTTACAAAATAGATGAAAGCGATAAGTAGAACAGTTTAGAATAAAAAAATAGATCTTCTATTTGCCTCACTACATGCTATGAACACTATAAAATGCTTCCTCTAATCCATTTAACAGCAGGCACGTGGCCAAGAATAGAAAATCATAACTTTTTACACACAAAAACACTGTTTCTTTTATTGTTTTCTAAAAACTGCCAATATCAAAAGCCTCCAACCACTTCCAAAAGTTGAGAATGAGTTTTTTCTCAATGCCTAGAAAACAGTTAGGTTTTCTCCTTCAGCCTAATAATGGCCAAAAGATTGCTTTTGTAAAACACAGTGTGTTTTGCAATCTTTTACAAAAGCTTAGGAAACGCCCACAAAAATATTTCCCAATTTATTCAACTTTCACCTAAGAACCAAAAGGTCCTCAACCACAACCTAGAAGGTAACAAAGACCTTACCAAAACAACAAAAAGGAAATTTAAAACAAAACCTTAAAAACAAGCTTGCACTTAGGCACTTGGGCAGGTGCTCCTGCACCACTCCTTTTCTCTATATAGTTTGAATTGTTCTCCCTAGCTATTTTCATTTTGAATCCATGGCATCGATTCTCTTAAAATTAGAAGGTATGTTTATTCAATTTTCTCAAAAACTGGATGCTCAACCTACTTTGCAACCTGGTGCTGAACTTGCTTTGCAACAGCAACAAGTTCCTCCAACCCAATATTTACCTTCTCCCTAGGAGTCTCTATTAAATCTATATTTGATTTCTCTCTAGGAGTCTCTTCCTTCTTCTTAGGTGTCTCATTGATTCTACGGATCCTTCTTGGAGGTACATCAGTAGCATACTTGGTCAATTTTGACTTCTTGGAAGGACTTCTATTTCTCACAGCGACTACAAGATGCTCTATTTCTATAGTTTTCCACTTCCTAGGTCTAGGATTTATCTTCTCTCACTCTTACTTCGTAGCTTTCCATTTTCTACTCTCTGATTTTCTCATTTTTTCTTTCTCTTTCCTAACAACAACCCTAGTGTGAGGTGTGTTTTTAGGGGAAATATCAATATGAGGGTCTGAAGGTGAACTCTCTTCATCTGCATGCTCAGATTCAGAAGGAATACTTTTGGCTACAAGAGGGTTTTTACTAGGTGTTACCCTAGAATTTGAAGCTCCAAGAGTGATTTTAACAATCCGCTCATCTCTCCTAACCCTATGAGTTAGGGTTCAACCTCTAAGACCCACATTTTCTAGTTTGAATCTTCTAATTTTCAAAAATTCATCCAATGACATGCTGGAAACATCTTGCAAAGATTTCTCTACTAATAATTTAATCAAACAGTGATGAGAAACATAGTTTTCCCTACCATTTTGTGTTTCAATAGTCATAATTGCAAGAAGGTTGAACAAAACATTTGGTACATTCATTCTCCTATCATGCCTCATATGATTCAATAGCTTGAAATGCATGAAATGCAGACAAGATTGGCGACCCTATAGGTAATGTACTTGACAATAAAAATAGTAGCTTGTTTACATTTCTCTAGTAAAGAAATCCTTCTCATAATTTTTTTTTCTACAACAAGTAGAGGATCACTAGGCTCTGTGAATTCATCCCTAGCTGACCTAGCATCCTTAGTAGTAGGGTAGGGTTCTCCCTCAACAGGTAAACCTGACACTTGGAAAATTATTTCCTCAGTAGCTATGAATTTTAAAACCTTAACCATTGCCTCACCATTTGAAAATTTTTGAGAAAACTCTAAGGCAATGTCTTCATTGAAATTTTCTAGCTTAATAAAATAATCCAACCAAGCACAATTCTTGAATTCCAGTTCACAAAGTGCATTGTATAGGATGACCTAGTGAACCATTGGTTCATTTATGATCAATGGACCTCCCATCATTTGAACTCAAACACAGACAAATGAATGCAAGGTGATTAATAAACATTAAGTTTTGTGCACGTACCTGAAAGAGGTGGAACATATTTTCCAAAGAATGTGGATGAAGTACCAATTATCATAAAAGTATAGTTGAGTAATTAAATGAAGTGGTGGTGAAGTGAGGTGGAAGAGAGAGAAAATGGAAATGAATGGGTGGATAATATTTATTGATGGAGAAATTAATTCCCACAAAAAGTGGAAATCTTTGTTATGATCGCATGTGTACCTTTAATTAGCCAAAATGTTAAACACTAGGTCCACTTCCTTTGGTTGTAGGAACTTCAAAGTTCTGGTATTCAACAAATTATTGCATGAACTCCTACTTTGAGGCAAGCCTATGGTATAACTAGAGACGAGGACCATTGACCAGGAGCTTGAACCTAATAGTATCAATGGTTGTGAGTTGAACAACACCAGTGGGGTAGACTTATCCAATCTCATATGGTCCCAACCATCAGGTTTGAAGTTTACCCAAGTTATATTTATACTTGGAATCATAAGGCAGTGCCCAATCACTTGAATGGAACTTCTTATCTTTGATGTATTTATCATGTCATCTAACTCTTTAGTTATGCACCATCTTAGTATGGTGGAGAGTTGATCTCCTCATCTCATCCAAGGCATTTAATTGCATAACCCTCTCCTTCTATGCATAACTTGAGTATCTTCTAATGTTTTCAATTTGGAGAGAAATTTTGCCACAACATTTTCTTTCCTTGGCTTGTTTATAATGGTGATATCAAATTCCTTCATTAACAACAACCACCTTTCCAATTTGTATGTAATAAATGACTTGTTGATAAGATATATTATGAATAGATGGTATGTATGGACAAAGATCTAGCATCATATGATATAATGCCTGAATTTGTTGAGAGCATAAATGACTGCCAACATCTCCTTTTTGTCACTATGTAGTTAAAATCTGCCCCTTGTAGGTTCTTGCTGATAAAGTAGATTGCATTCTCTACTACTCCCTCTTTTTTTCCTAAGATAGCCCCTACAACATAATTATATGCATCTATGTGAATGTGGAAAGGGATTTCCCAATTAGGACCTTTGAGCATAGGAGCATGGGTTGATGTTGTTTGTAAATCAAAGAATGATTTATCATAATCCATTGTCCATTGGAACTCAACATCTTTAGTAAGAAGAGTGTAAAGTGGTGCTACCATCTTACTAGAATATTTTATGAAATTCCTATAGTATCTTGCATGTCCCAGGAAACTTCTAACATATTTTTGCTTAACATGAATAGTAAGATTGTTAATTACCTCAATTTTGGTTGGGTCCACTTGAATGCCCTTTTGAGAGATATAATGGCCAAGGACCACTCCTTCCTACATCATCATAAAATATTTCTCACTATTCAAGGAGATATTATGGTCCTCACATCTTTGCAAAACCTTTTAAAGGTTTTCTAATGCTTCTACAGACTCAACACCATAAGTAGTGAAATCGTCCCTATAGATTTCCATACAGTCATGTGAAATATCTGAGAATATACTAATAACTGCTCTTTGGAAGGTTGCAGGTGCATTGCATAGACCAAATGGGTGTATTGAATAGGCATAAGGCCCCCAAGGACAAGTGAAAGATGGCTTGTCTTGGTCTCGAGGTGCAATCTATATTTGGTTATAGCCATTGAACCCATCAAGGAAGGATAAATACTACTTACCTGCAAATGAATCCAAGACTTGATCTATAAAAGGAAGGGGAAAGTGATCCTTTTTGGTGGAAAAATTTAGTTCTCTATAGTCAATACAAAATCTCCACTTACCTCCATTTTTAGGCACAATCACAAAAGGAGACACCCATTGGTTGTTTGAGATAGGGTAGATAAATCATGCATCCGATAACTTTTGCAGTTCTCCTTTCACAATATCCCTCAATGCAGGGTTGATTCTCCTTTGTGGTTGCCTCACTGGTGTGCAATCATCTCTAATGTAGATCATATGAGTACAAATTTTGTGATCTATTCCTTTCATGTCATGGTTATCCCATGCAAATTCTTGTTGATGCAACTTTAACAGGTTTGTCAAAGACAACGTTTGTTCCTGAGTAAGCTTGTTATTTATATTCAAATGTTTCCCTTATGAAACTTGTACTTGTGTGGTCAACATAATCATGGTTTTTTAACTAATGAATGGTACTTTTACTTCATGTGGTAACAATGTATGAATTATATATGTTTCTGCAAGAAATTTAGGTGCAAAAGAAGTTGGCAAAAGTGTTTGCAATGGACATGTAAAACTAGATTCTTGAGTGGGTGCTTCTTCATGCACTTCACAATGGTTCTGAATTATATGGGATAATATGTCATCTTCATGTAGCTGCATGAAAGGACTTCTTCTTATCATGATGAGTTGTGCCACTAAATTGGCTTCTTCTACCTCTTCTCCAACATGTGGCCAGAAGGGGTTGTCCATATCATAGGATGGTTGAGCAGGAGGATAAAGGAAAAGATTTTTAGTGCTTTTCCCATCAGAAATAGTCATGTCCCCTAACTAACATCCAATGTAAGGATCTGCAGTAGCTAACCAGGACCTTACTAGAATAATACGATATCCTCCTAATGTAGCTTTGGGGGAAAGGATCATAAAATCAGTTGGATATTCCCAAGAGTCTAGAATAACAAAAAGGTCTTCAACTATACCATCTGGTTTGACAATGGAACTATTAGCAAGCTGCAGGACAATGGAAGTAGGTCTCATATTTGTAACATTCAGTTGTTGCACGATATCTTTAGTCATCACATTGATAGAAGATCCCAAGTCTATTAGAGAATTCTTTACTTGGATTCCATTTATAATGACTCCAACTATAGGACTACATGGGTCAGTATACTTAGGAACAATAACTTTCTCAAGCATGATATTTGCCAACTATCCCATCACATGAACAATGGTGGGGTCCTTCTTTTGCCTCCCAAGATTTTTGAGGCATGCTTCCTTGATTGCCTTGCCATGTATGGGAACATATTTTATGGCCTCGATCAAAGGTATCTTGACACATATGTGTTTTAGCTAATCCAAAATATCAAAGAATGTTTCTTCCTTTTGCTTAGCAACTTCATACCTTTAAGGAAATGGTGGGTTAGGATTAGTCTGTTGAACTGCTTCAGGATTCTTGGGAACACTTGTCTGAGCGGGGATATTAGGTAAATTTTGATGCTCCTCCTCTACCAAAGGAAGGTCTATGATAATAGGAGTGGAAGGTGATGAAAAAATGGTTCTTGAACGCATATGAATATCACTTAAACTCACAACATAGGCAGGAAATTGGTTTGGATCTGTAGAGTAAAGTAGTTGTTGTTGCAGTTTGTTATTTGGGTTGGGTGTGGGTTGAGCTAGTAATTGAGTAGGTCTAGGTGTGCTAGAATTTGAGTTAGGAGGGGGCATTATGGCAGGCTATTGAGATTGTTGCATGTAACCAGTTTCTTGGTCTGGCCAATGTTATCCTCCCCTCCATTGGGATGTTGGTTGTCAATTTCCTTGAGGTTGTTGCTAATTCCCCTGAATTTGTTGCCTTTGAGGTGGATTTATTTTGTAATTGCACAAGTATTTAGAGGATTATTCCAATGTTGAAGTTAATAACCTCCAAAGTTTGATGGATATTAGGGTTGCCATTGATTATAATATCACCCTTAATTGGCTTGAATTTAGGTGGAATTTCCTTGGTGTCAATGTTGGCTACCATTTTACATTTGCAGTCCTTCTTCTTTTTCCTGCAATGAGGATAATATTCTACCAACATTGCCTTTGCCTCCTCATGTTTATTTTTTTATTGAAGTGTATCTAGCTGAGTTTCCATATTATTTATGATGTCCTACTTGAAATCTGACAACAAATGAGTGATTTCCATCCTTGAAAATCCATTAATGAAGGATTTACCCATAGAAGATTGGTAACCTCTTCCTTTCTTTAGAGCTTCCCTGGAATAATTCTAACATAGATTCTTATTATCATCCCAGGGAACTTGGGTGATATCTACCTCCTCCTATCATGTCTAGACCATAAACACAATTTTCATTGATCCCTCTAAGGAAGAGCAACTTTTGAGACTCTTCATTGAGTGCATGATGTGGATATTTCTGCATACTAAACATGAACCTTGACACATAGTCCTCCAAGCTTTCATCCTCCTTCTACTACATCCTAAAGATATCATCTCCTCTCATATCACTACATCTACAATATTCTTTATACTTCTCAAGAAACTTTTCCTTCATAACATCTCAAGTATTCATTGTATTCCTACTTAAGCTCACAAACCATCTTAATGTAGCTTCTTTCAAGGTAGTAGGAAACAATTTAAGCCTATGAGCGTTAGTAGTGTAATCATAGCTTCTGTAGAGGATATCAAATTCAAACAAGAAAGTGTTTGGGTCCTTTGTTACAAGCCCATAGAATTTAGGAAGAAATGGAGCAAGAATTTTCTTGAGGTTATCAACATCATTTTGTTGAGGGATAGGGAATGGAAAGGTTGGTTGGTTAGGTCTAATTGGGACAACCATATTTGCTTGGTGGATTATCAGATAAAATAGATTCTCAATCAGACTCTGAGTAGCTTTCTCTTCAAAGGATGTTTTCGAATTGGCCAAATTGGCAAACACATTAGCAAAAAAAACTTGCTTCTTCTTCATCTCTTGGAAAAAATTTAAACTCAACTAGCTAGTTATCAAGATTAGGATAAGCAAGAAGGAATCTCCCTAGAGCATCTCTTCTCCTGCCCCTATGCATGTCGTATTAACTCAATATCAACCAACTTACACAAAGAATTGGTGAAATAATAATAGATCATTACTTATTCTAATGAAGGGTATGCTAAAAAAAAACATTAGAGATACTAAAAACATGAAAGAAACTAGAAATGACTCCTAGTTGACACCATCCCCGACAACAGTGCCAAAAAATGTTAGCCTCCTCTAATGGTTCAATAAATAAGTTCTTAAGGCTATAACTTAGAGATTAAATATCTACACCAAGTAGTTATATTTCTCATTATGAAGGTTCATTTCATCATCAACCCAGGGATGTGAACTTGAAATGGGTCAACACTATATATGCACTAGGACTCAATTGTAGCCATCCTTATCCTGTAACTATAAAAAAAATAGTACTGAAAGTAAGATGCTTAAAAGGAAACAACATAAGCACTGAACATAAATCATTCACTAAACTGAACTAAAATGAATTACAGAAACAAAAGTCTTAGTAAATAGACAAGAAGTTACTTTGTCTACCATGGCTACAGGAACAAACACAAAATGAAGTTCTAGTGGCTGCAGGAACAGACAACTACTAAGACTGTAACTAATTGTTGAACAAAAAATTAACTAATGAATTGAATGGATAGAATTCTCACCAAGTGGGGCCCCTTAAATGAGTTTTCCTAGAACTAACTCAGATGTAACAAACTAAAATATCATTTTATTCATTGAAAACATGATTACAATGTAGCAGCAACATAATTGTTTTTCTTGAAAATTGAAAATGCAAGTACAATTCTCAGAACATTCAACCTCTAGAAGAGGAGTATCTGACCATTATTTATAAAAATAAATATTCTAACTAACTTAACCAACAAGGCAGTCGACTCCAACAGATTAGGAGGACACCATTTATTGAAAACATGAAAAGAGGAAGGAGGTTATGCATGCATAAGATTTGGTCAAACAAAACTTGTTTCAATGAAAATCCAACATAAAAACACCTCCTAAATCTAATCAACTAATGGATATGGCCATTAAGGTTAACTTCCACATGAGTTGGAAGTTTCCAATCACTGAATTCTTCAATTTCCATCTCTACTTGACTTTTTCAGAAACCGAGTAGTTGGCATGAACTTCTTCCACATTGCAAGCTCCATTTATTTATGCATCTTAATCTGGGCCTGCATTATGACATTAGCGTGCACAAAACAAATGTATATCCATAATCACCTTATGATAACATTCATTCAATCAGATGCAAAATTAATATAGATATATCACATACAAAGCTAATATTATTAAAAGTTATAGGAATAAGTTTATGTATAGAGTTCACAAGTTTAGGGAAATAATAGACAAAGTATTGGTAACAAGGTGCTAACACCCCATAGTAACACTAATAAACTTATGATAAATCCTAAAAAAATGAGTCATTATTTGGAATCATCAGGTATCTTGGCAAAAGAAGATGCAATCATTGAGAATCATGAAGGTATTTCTTATTCTTCTCATCATCCCCCTTGGGAAGATATTATAGCACAAGAGGATGAGATCATAGAAACATTCCCAAACATTACCTTACCTAGTCTCCATTCATCCCTTGCTTGTGATGTCCTAGTGAAAGAGGATGAATTTACATAGACAATCACATTCATTCCTCTCCTAGTAACTATCCTAGTTGCGAAGAAGATACTTTGATTGGTGAGAATATAATTGAGTGTCTCTCTTCCCCTAGGGAAAAATTGTTTTGAACAAGACATTCCAACCATTGATAACTCCCTTGCATGCGATGAAGTCATTTTAGGAGAACCAACCTTTGAATGTCATAAATAGGTTGTTTTTAGTTCTCCTAAAAACTCTCATCCTTTGGAAAATATAATGGTGCAAGACAATGTGAACATTAATAAATATCATTCAAACACTAGTAATGAGGCTTCCTTAGATGATGATGATGAAGAGACTTTAGACTCCCCTTCACTAAGATATCATGAAAATTATTTTAAGGGTATGTGCATTAGATATCCCATGATGTACTCTCTCGAGCCTAAACTTATCATTTATCCACCCTCTCAAAAACCAAAAGTTCAAAACAAACCTATCATTATCTTTGAACCACCTAAGAACAATGTTTTGCAGCAACTGAGTTATAATACCATTTCTCATACATAAAACACAAGGAACAATCTGCAACCAAGAAAAACATCTTCAACATTCCTCCCATTCCCTAATCCTATCCTACTCAATCCTATCTTACCATGCCCTCCTCGTGGAAAGGAGTATGATCTTGTCGAAACACTAAAGAATACTTCTGCTAAGATATCATTGTGGGACCTTATTCAATCCTCCCCTCACTACCATAACATGATTAAAAATTCCTTACAAAAATTTCCTATCCCTTCTAATGCACAACCGAATGACATAGCAGCAACGATTCAAGGAACAAATGCTGACATTATTTTCCACCAAAGTGAGCTCCCTACTTTGGAAGTGCAAAAACAATATGATTCTTTCATGATCATAGCTCAATACAATACCATAGGGATAAAGTGAAACCTCGTTGACAATGGCTTAGCCTTAAATGTGTGTAGTGCAAACCTTTTGGACAAGCTTGGTGTTGATAAATCAAAAGTTCAACCTGACTCTTTATCTATTAAGGGATTTGACAATATCAGAAAACAAGCACTTGGAGTGATCATTTTACCTATCATAGTTGGAAAGGCTACCTTACAAACGCCTATTCATGTTATGCCTCATGATCTTTCATATAATCTTCTTTTGGGAAGGTTGTGGATTCATGAGATGCATGTGGTGCCTTCTACCCTTCATCGTAAAATAAAGTATGTCTACAACCACAAAGTGTATACATTAGATGTTGATAATGAGCCTTATAGTGTCTTACAACTTTAGAAAAACAAGGAAAATCCTTTGAAAACATTGACACCAACTACACAAGTAGAGCCCATGCAACAAAAAGACAAAGAAAAACACATAGAAGAAGTCTTGAAGCTATTAGAAGATGATTTTGATTCATTGAATTTCAAACCAACATTCATAGGAGAATAGAATATCATAAAAAAATATTTAAAAAAGGGAAAATAAAACAGTAGTAATGTCAAGACAAAACTCAAAAGAACCTTCGAAAGCATCCACCTCAACCACTTTAGAAGAAAAAGAAAATTACACAACAAACTTTGATGAAAATAACTATCAACAACCTCTAAATCCTAAAGAAATGAAAAAGATTTATGGAAACGGTTATGAGCTTATGAAACAACTTGGATATAGTGGAAAAGGATGTGGTGCTAGAGAACAAGGTATTTGTGTCCCTATCGAACCTAAAACACAAGAAGCAACTCATGGTCTTGGTTATTGTCCCATGATAGAAATAAATCCATAAAACAAGACTTCACTTCATATCAACACAATCACAAAAATCCTTCTAAGCTGACTTTAATAGTGGTGCATCCTAAAATAATAGACACTACTGGTCTTGATGTTTATCCTTTGCAAGAAATAAATAAACAAAGAAATCCTCGCTTAATGTAAATGTAATCTCACAAAACACTAATGATTTGAATTTGATAGATTTTACTCCCTCCAGTAAAGTGTTGAGAAATGTGACTCAAAGTTCCTAGCTTGATCGACTTCCTAGAGAAATTGTGTTTTCCTCCATCATCGACCTAAGTTAAGTCGTTGGTTTTCAATTTTTTCTAACTGAAGTCGTGGGGTTCTAAAGTTTCACAACCTCTTGACTTAGCGACTATGAAGCAAAGGATTTTCCATTTTTTTTCAATGTGTCATAGGTTCTGCAAACTTCACAACCTTTGACTTGAGGTTCAAAAGTTTAGGTTTTGAGCAATAGAGTGATCCTTCCTTTTTCGGAAAGTCGCAAGTTCTAGGAAATTCACAACCTTCGACATGAGGTTTCGAAGTTTGGTTTTTCAGCGATATAGCAACTTGGATGCTGATGGTTGTGGGGACCACTTGGAGTGTTGAGAGTTAAATATTTAAGTCTTTTTCGAGAGACTTGTTGTGAATATTGTAGATACCCATCTTGATTCTCTGGAATTGCACAAGTGGTGTACGTGTGCCTTGGTGGACCCCTCACCATGACAAGCAGTATATGAAGGAGAGTTGCTAGTTGGAAATCGATGGTTGGTTTGCCGACGAATGTGGGACCCAATAGGATGGTGGATTGTGTTGAAGGCTGACAATTGCCGATGACATGGAGGGAATATGGCATGTGGGACCATGTGCTCAGTGAACATTGGTGAGATGGTAATAAATGTCTCTTTGACTGGGTGATATGATGTTAGGTGGATAACCCTAAGTTCGACGTTGGTGATTTGTTCAACTGCTTATCCAATGGCTAGAAATGTTGGATGATGGCATGTGGCTCGAAGTGTAACCCTAAAGGGGTGGGGTAGTTGAATAGTCAAAGAGAGAGAAAATGTCTCTTAGAGCGAAGCTGTGAAGTTAGATTGCAGTGGTTACTTGGGTGCTAGCCGAGAGGCTGGACTACAGATGGGTCGAGAGGTTGGGTTGTTGTGAGCCAAGAGATGAATATTGTAGAAGGTGAAGGTTGAGCAGGTGTGTCACAGAAAGGTCAAGAGGTTGTTGGTCAAGCCATGAGGCTATGTAACTGAATGCGATGTCTCATGCTGAGAGAGGTGGTCGCAATGGGTTATGTTGTCGAATATTCTCCATAATGGAATAAGATGTAAACTTTGTAAACGCCATGAGCCTAAATTGTATTGTAACTATTTTTGTTGCTGAATAATACAATGGCGGTCTAGGCTTGTGGAGTGTGGGGTTTCTTACTCGAAAGGATTTTCCCCACGTATAGCTATGTGTTCATATCTTATGCTTCATCTTTCATGGTTGTTCATTTTTTTTTCTGAATTTGTTAATGGTGTTGTTGAAATTGGTTAAGCATTAACTTCTCTCTAAGGATTAATGTGGGAAATGAACTATGTCTATTTCCACTTTATAGCATAGTAGTACGTGTCTTTGAGGTGATTGGAAGAAATTAAATTTATTCAAGGCACTATTGATTTTGGATGTTTCTTTCTAAGATGCTAGCATATTTCCCAACAAGTGGTATCAAAGCCTTCTTCTGGGTTTTGTTCCTCCCTGGAGATGCTAGTTTTGGGTATTCCTTTTGTGAAGATTTCTTAGTATGTCACGCTTGAAGAAATCTGGAGGAATCGACTGATGAATTGATCCTTTGATGAGTAGAATTTCTTTCTTTTTTGTTTAAGTTTTGAAACAACAAGCAACATGGAAGATGGAGAAACTTGAGTTGGTCATATTGAAATGATGTGACTTGAAGCTAGTGAGTTGGCTGTGGTATAACCCTCATGCATGGGGTGGAATATTATTGTCTCTATGGTTGTGTTGAAGCAAGCTTTCATATTGGGTTTCTATGTGAGAGGCTCCTTGATGATATGGAAAAGTTTGGGTTGTTTTTCAGTCATGGAGTAATTTTCTTATGTTGGGTGTTCTTCCTAGTATTGGAAGGCATAGTTTTTTCGATACCCTAATTGCATGAAGGCTATGGATTTGATCATTGGTTGATTTGGAAGATTCTGAAATAGCTTGTCTCTCTTGAATGCATGTACATGGTGGTTTTGGAGTTGGCTTGAAATGGGCCTGGAGTTCCTGAACCGTTGTTTCCTTTTAAGGATGGTTTGTACTTGCATGGCTCTATGGTTTTGTAGGTTTTACATGGTCAAGCAAAACTTGTGGTAATTTGGAGTTGTTGTTAAGCCATTTTTTGGACCTTGGTTTTTGGGGTGTGACTAGATGAGATAGTTGTAGTTCAACATGGTTTGAGGAGGTGTGATGTCTTCTTCGCATTGGAGTGTTGGTATGTGATTATTCACTCGACATTCTTGTGGTGATGCTTGGTGGTTTCCCTGACTATGGTGCGCAGTGTGGACATGATTGGAAAATTGGATTTGAACTTGATCTGGTTTTTGAGTCATGTATATGTGGTTATTCTCTTTGAGATCTTAGTTTTGAAATTTCTAGTGCGATGATGGGTTTGCATGTTTTTGTTGAATGGATCTATGGGTTGTGCAATGTTGTGGGTTGTCTTTGCCTACATGTTTTCTATGAGGCAACTCAAAAGTGGATTTTCTATATCCACAATATCTATTTTTGTGATGGTGTAGACTTGTTAGTTAGCCTTGTCTGTGGTCACTTGTGCATTGGTGTAGTTTATTTGAGATGCAAGGATGAATGGTGTTGAGTACCTAAATAGTGAATTATGGAGACCTATAGCAGGTGACCTATCATGATGTCATGGATAGCCTGGATACACAGGTTTGTGTAAGATTTTGATAGTGATGGTCTTGTTTGCTTGGTTTGGAGATCTTGGTGCCACTTGGTATTGTTGTCAGATGGACATGTTGTTGTGTGGATCTAAAGGGTTTTTAGACTAGTAGATGTTTGGTCATGATGCTTGGAGATCTTGGGTGTCACGTTTCAATGGGAGCTTTAGTAGTGATTGTGGATTCATCACTTGGTGGTGAATGATCTTTTTTAGTGTTGCAGATGTTACTAGGAGGGACTCTTAGATCTTGTTATTTTAGAAGGGTTCTTTCACATTTGCATGGACACTATTTGAGGATTTGCAATATCTTGGAGCCATGGAGAACTCTTGTCAGTCTTTGGTTGAGGTGTTAGCAGTGCTTGACATGTGACGTTGGTTTAGATTTTTTGTGTTTCATGTCATGGTATACTCTTGATTGTGTATTAGAGTTTTGGCATGATGCATTGCTCTTGAGACCATGGTATGTTCACTTGGAGCATGAGATCCCGTAAGGGGGATGTGTAGATCATGATTTCATGACAAGTTCCTGGTTTAGATGATTGGAACTTTGAAAATGGTCTGGTAGTTCTCAGTGTTTCGGGTGTGTTGCTCATATGCTTGATAACTTCATGATAAGTCAGTGATGCATTTTGAGTTTAGAATAAGATGATTAGTTGCAGGTGCTCATGGATACATGGAGAGTAAGGTGACATAGTTGGTATTTAGAGGTGAATGTAGAAGGATTTTCTACAATTATATGATGTGCAAACTTTTCTCTTTGTGATCTTGGTTATAGAGACTTGTGGTGAGGGTTGTACAAGTTGGTCATATCATTGTAGATGGTTCCTTGAAACTACATGTTTACACTCTCTATGTGAATTTTTTGTTAGACTCATTATGCCTTGATCTTTATAGATTTGGAATTAACCATGCAATGGGAGTTCCTGGATGTGTTTCATCTTCTTCGACTGGTTGGAATGTGGAGCTTGTATTTTGTTGTTGATGGGTTGGATATGTAAGTGGCATGAGTTTTCTAATGTGGATACCTTGGAGGTATGTGTGATTGGATTGATTAACACTTGTTGTGTGTGCTATTTTCAATCACATGGGTTGATCAGTTGGATGGAAGCATTCAATTTTCTAGTTTTTGTTCTAGCTGATGGTCTATCTTCTTTCTAGAGAATGACTTCACAATTGTTTCATGATTGAGGGCTTTGAAGATTATGTTGTGTTTCTTTTGTATAGCTTGTGAGCACAGTGGAGTGGTGGCAGTGTTGAAGGCCTTGTTGTCTATAGGATCTTATGCTTGTGTTCTTGAGACTGGTGCATATACACCTTGTCTCATTCCTTTTTCCTATGGTGGATGGTTATAACTATTGCTTGAGTTGGTGGACATCTTGGATGTCGGTGCAACTATCTTGGTTGGAGCACGAAAGCATTGTTTAAGATTCTTGAGTTTTCTTTGGAAGGAGCTAGTAAGTTCTTCGTCAAGTGAGAGAATGTTGAGAAATGTGACTCAAAGTTACTAGCTTGATTGACTTCTTGGAGCAGTTTTGTTTTCCTCCATCATCAACCTGAGTTAATTCATTGGTTTTCAATTTTTTATAATTGAAGTTGTGGGGTTCTAAAGCTTCATAACATCCTAACTTAGCGATTGCGAAGCGAAGACTTTTTCCTTTTTTGTCGGCATGTCGTGGGTTTTGTGAACTTCATAACCTCTGACTTGAGGTTCTGAAGTTTAGGTTTTGAGCAATAGAGCGATCCTTCCTTTGTTGGCAAGTACCGGGTTCTAGGAACTTCACAACCTCCGACATGAGGTTTTGAAGTTTAATTTTTCAGTGATATAGTGACTTGGATGTCGATGGTTGTGGGGACCACTTGGAGTGTTGGGAGTTAAATATTTAAGTCTTTTCTAGAAGACTTGTTGTGAATATTGTAGATTCCTATGTTGATTCTCTAAACTTTCACAAGTAGTGTACGTTTGTCTTGGTGGACCGCTCACCATGAAAAGTAGTATATGAAGGAGAGTTGAGAGTTGGAAAGTGATGGTTGGTTTTTAACTGTCAACGAATGTAGGACCCGATAGGATGGTTAATTGTGTTAAAGGCCGATAGGTGGTGATGATGTGGAGGAAAAATTACATGTGGGCCCATGTGCTTGGTGAACATTGGTCAGATGGTAATAAATGTCTCTTTGACTAGGCGACATAATGTTAGGTGGATAACCCTAAGTTCGATGCTGGAGATTTGTTCAACTACTTATCCAATGGCCAAAAATGATGGATGATGGAATGTGGCTCGAGGTGTAATAAAGGGGTGTGGTAGTTGAAAAATCAGAGATAGAGAAAATGTCTCTCTTAGAGTGGATTTGTGAAGGCAGAGCACAACAGTTACCTAGATGATGGTTGAGAGGCTGGGCTCCAAATAGGCCAAGAGGTTGGGTTGTCATGAGCCAAGAGATGAATCTTGTAGAAGGTGAAGGTCAAGTGGTTGTGTGACAAAGAGGTCGAGGGGTCAGTGGTCAAGTCGTGAGGCTATGTAGCCGAATGAGATGTCTCTTGCTAAGAGAGGTGGTTGCAATGGGTTATGTTACCGAATATTCTCCATAATGGACCAAGATGTAAACTTTATAAAGTTCGTGAGCCTTCAAATTGTATTGTAACTATTTTTGTTGTTGAACAATAAAATGGAGGTCTAGGCTCTTGGAGTGTGGGGTTTTTTACCCAAAAGGGTTTTCCCCACATATATTTGTGTGTTCATGTCTTTTGTTTCATATTTCATGGTTGTTGGTTTTGTTTGTTGAATCTGTTAATGGTGTTGTTGAAACTGGTTAATCATGGACTTCTCTCTAAGGATTAATGTGGGAAATGAACTATGTTTATTTCTGCTTTATGGCATAGTAGTGTGTGTCTTTGAGGTGATTGGAAGAAACTAAAATTATTGAAGGCACTACTGATTTCAGATGTTTCTTTTTGAAATGCCAACATATTTCCCAACATAAAGGAGAGAAAAAAATATCACAATCTAAAGAGTCTTGTGTAGGTATGACACCTTGTGCTAAGCAAGATATATCTTTGTCACAAAATAAAGCAACATCCTCCACTTTTTACCAAGAGAGTATCTTGACGAGACTCCAAGATCATCTGATCTCTCTAGCTCTAAGAACATGAAAGAAATTTTACTACAAACATTCATTTTGTGTGTATCATTCAGTTTATGGTCATTCTACTAATGAATGTAAAGCTTTGAGTAGAAAAATAAAAAATCTTAAGGATTGTGGTGCTCTTCCTTGTGTTGAAGCACCTAATTCCTCTAATTGATACTAATTTTCACTCAAGCATGTTTTTCATCAATCATTTTGGCTCATCCCTGTCCTGCACTAAGTGAGGGCAAGGAATTAGGTAGCCTTGTCCTCATATGACACTTGTCTCTTTTGGCTAGTTGACCACCTTTCATGAACATATAAGAGCAAGCTTGGGATGTGGGCAACATGCCTTAAGTTGGATTACATGTGACATTTTGGGGGGAACCCCTTCCCTTTTCATGACATAGCTTATTATAAACATATGGCATATGGTTTTCTGAATAATCTCTCATGTCTTCTTCTACTTTAAAACAATTTCTCATGGTAATGGTGTTAACAACTACTTTAAAGTGGGGCCATACATTGACACTCATGTTTCATTGTACAATTTTATTTCTTCTTGTGATGCATCATTTTCTTGGTGGTGTCATTGGGTTTGATTTCCTCCTAGAGTGTGTTATTTCTTTGACTTGTCATCTCTTGGAAACGTTAAGCACAATGTTCCCTAAGATGAGACCTCGCATGAACTAAGCTAAATCCCTTTGAACATCCCTCTTTACTATTGTACTACTTTGTGTGCCTTACTAAAGTCATGAAGGTATGGCTTTGATATGGCCCCTTGGGACTCACCTAGTGAACAACTAGCTTCATTAGCCCTTATGAGCATGCATTTTCTTTTTGTCCTTATCATAGTCATGGGGGTATGATGTTGATATGGAATTCCTAAGGCTCATCTAGTGAACAACTAGCTTCACTAGCCCTCATGATCATGCGCTCTTGTTTGCATAGTGGACAACATGTTCGACTTGTAAACCTTTTTGGACAAACAACCTAGACCTGGTCCACCATGTTGGACGGCCAATCAAAGATTGATCTGTTGCATTTTTCCTTTTTCCTTTTTGTTTTTCCTGTCTTTGATGGTGTTTGTTTGCGATCTGATTATGGATTCATATATCATTAATATGCATGTTCATTTGTGCCTATGTTGGTTCACCATAAGATCTTGATCCTTGGGGCTTGGGCACCCTCTTGATTTTTGCCATCCTATCTTACTAGCATTTATACATTTGAACCCCTCTTGATTGCTTGGTTGGCTACTTTAGTGTGATTTTGAAGCAAGTTCATTCTCTCACTAAAATGGGGACTATGTGTAGTGTAGGAAAATGCGAACCCTTGAATTTTCACACTTGTTTGGGCCCACCTTGCTTTATTTATCCTTCTTTGTGTCTTGATTGGCCCTATTTTGCATCCAAAAGCCTAATAAACATCTTTTTCTAGCTAATCTCAATAATCATCAAAGGGAAAATGATCATTTAATGATTATGTCCATGTGTCCTTGATTTTTGGGTCGATACTAAAATGCCACCTAGGGAATCTTAGTCCCCCAAATGTCATAGGACCTTGATTTTGAATACACCTAAAAAGGTCACTTTTTGGAGTCTGTGCCTTGAGATTTGAGCCTCAGGAGTAAGATGCCACCTAGGGAATCTTAGTCCTCCTTGACTTATTTTTGGGAATTAATTTCAAATTCTAATGGGATTTAGCCTCCTTTAATTATTATTTTCCTATGTCAACTTGGTGTGATGTAATTTTGGGATATTAAGCATAGATAAGTATAAATACAAGGTCATTCATTAATTTCTCACCTAGCAATTTGAGTATTCATTCCTAATAGAAAATTGAGTTCACAAGAGCATTCAAGAGTAGTTCTTCAAGAATTTTAGAGCCATCATCAAGATTCAAACATCATATCAAAGGATATTCTTGCATTATGTGTATTTTTATGCTAACATTTGTGATGTAGTTTTTTGATTCAAGCAAGCAATTCAAGCAATATCTATCAAAGTATTTGATTGTTTCAAGATCTACATCCATTGTAGCCATTGCACACAAGTTTTCAAACTTTACAACAAGGGTCTGGTGATTTATAACATTATATGTTGTTCATTCAGCATTTCCCTTCATTATTCTATTTCATTTCAAGGTTTAATTACCAATAAGGGGTTTGACCAAGGCAAACCCCCATTTACTAACAATCAAAAAGTTTTCCTCTCTTGCATGCTTGTGATTGCAGATGTAGGTTGAAGACTTGAATATCATTTGGAGTGAAAGATTGCAAAGTTGCATGATAAAGTTTCTATCTTCATGGAAACTCACCTACAAGTCAAGTCTGAAAGTTTCAGAACCTGAGATCTGAGAGGAAGCAAGTTCAAACCTTGGATCTCAAGATAACCTTTAGAGTTATGAGAAATTGAGAATGGGACTAATACACCACCTAGGGTGTCTTTGTCCTTCGAGGGGTATTTTTTAGAGATTCTTTGAGATTTTATTTCAAGATTCAAAGATTCCACATCTACCCCAAAAATTAGCAACAGTACTAAGACAACAATAAGGGCATCTTTGTCCTCCCTAGCATATTTTGATGGCTTCTTTGCATTTTTGGAATCCTTGTTACATCTCTAGATTTACCAAGTACACACATCTTATCTTTCTATTGCATAATTTCATCATTTGCATCCCTCATTTAGCTTCCATAACTAGGTTTTGTAGGTTGAATGCTAATTTGTCTTTTCCAAGAATTTGCTTGGTGGTGAACCCCTAAAAGTTGAAAGAACCCCCTTCCTAGGTCCTCCTAATTTAGAATTGACTCACCTTGTGAGGTTGAAGGTCCATCCAATTAGTAATCCTAGGACATTATTGAATGAACTAAGGAAAATAGGTGAACTTTCCCTCACCTCATTTTTCAATGGTTCTGAAGGAACCTATAGGCCCAAATGATCCGGGCTATAAATGGTTGTTGATTATTTTGGCAGATTGATGGAAGCATAAATTATTAGAAAGTTTTGTGTTGAAGATTAACAAAGAAAGGGAGAAGAACTCGGGTTCAAAATAGTAGGCAGAGCAAAGGGAAGAGTAGTCCGATGTAGGTATCATAAGAAAGAAAGATACAACAAGTCTGCATAGGTATGGCACCGAAGGAGAGGCAACCTGTGCTTGAATTTTCAAGTGACATGTGTTGTTGTGTGAACTAATCGTTGAAGGAGAGGCATTCACACTTGAAGTTTGAGTAGGAATTATTGATTGTAGTAGTAAGAAGGATGGGTATTAATGTAAGAAGACCCATCATAATCCCATCTTGGGATAAATATTGGGATGGAGTGGAAAGCATAAAAAATTGAGATAAATTGGAGAAGATTGCAAGTACAATGGATATGTTGGAAAGAGTTATGTTTATGATAATGTTGTGATTGCGGGAAGTGGATAAGAAGAGAAGAGGAAAGTTCTCATTGTAGAGGACTTGAATAAAGATAGTAAGGAAAGGAGAAAAGAGAAAGTGCAACAAGGATCACTTGAAGAAGAAGAGAAGACAGTGTCCATGAAAGAGACACAGTTTGAAGAGACATATTGGTCTCTTGATTTATTTGCTACTCATTTGTTTGAAAGTGTGAATGTAGGTATGAAGAAGGCTGAGAAAAAACCTTTGGAGGAAAAAGGAGAAAGGGAAAGAAGAGAGCCCATAGAGAAAGATGAAAATAAGAACAAAATAAGAAAAGTTTCAGCAACAAGTAAAAGAAGAGAGTTTGTAGTAGAGGTGTATTACTAGGTACCTAAATATGAAGAGATGGCTAATGAAGAGAAGAAGAAAGCATGTAAAGAGAAAGAGGTGGCAAGACATGAAACCAAAAATGTACAAAAATTGTGATAATGACCAATGAAGAGGTAAAAGTGAGTTTTGGTGGTGATTTTGATTATGCAAGTAGACATAGGAATGTGAATATACAAGATAGCAAGGAGAAGAGTAAATTAGTGGATCATGGCTATATAGTACCACATTAGAAAAGGAAACCAGTTGTAAATGTACAACAAAGAGAAGTGAGACAAGGAGTGGCTAAAGTTAAAGCCTATGGCAGCAAATTAGCATCAAGGATGGAGGGTATAAAAAATACTCAGAGGAGACAAGAGAATAGGCCCAGTGTAGAGGCATCAAGGTATTAACCCAAGAAGACAAAAACCTAGGTATGGGTGGTGAATCATGGGATAATAATAGGAGAATATGGTGATAATAGGACAATGCAAGATGATAGAAGTTGTGAAGAAGAAGACAAGTACAAGGGATAGAAAAAAATGGTAAAAGCCATAGAGGATGAAAAGAAGGATAAGGCTCAAGAGCATACTGCAAAGTTTGAGGAAGAGAAACATGGTATGGGAAAGGTAAGAGGTAGTCAATTTGATTTTGATGATGATGAATTTGAGACTTTGAATGAAATTTATGAAAATGAGAGGAAGTTATGGATGGTAGTGGATGAAAAATCCATGCGTAGAGGAAAATACAAGAAGAGGAAGGAGAGCAAAAAAAGGAAAAGTGGAATGTCTAGTAATGAGTACAAGAGAGATATGAAGAATGAGTTGGCCAAGCGAAATGGAAACCAAAGGGGAAAAATAGAGGACATGAAAAATGAAAGACGAGCAGTAGACAATAAAGAAGACGAAGATGAAGCAATAGAAAATAAAGCAAGTGAAGATAAATACAATCATGATAGACACTTGGAAAAGGAAAAAATTAGAGAAGGGGTAGCAAACAAGAATCATGGAGTAGATTATTTGTGGGCTCAATCCTCTGAGATCAAAAAAGAATTATAGGAGGATATTGTTGGTGAAGGAATAAATACAAGTGGGACAACAAAGAAGGATGAAAGAATAAAGTTTTTCGATAGTAATAGAGAAGTTGGTGTAGCAATGCAGTTAGAGGTAAAAAAAATTGTTTTTTCCAAGAATGTGGATATATGTATTTATTTAGTGTGTTGATCAATGAAAGGGTTGAGAAAAAATCTAAAATAGAGCATGGTATTGTGGTCTGTGATGTGAGAGAAGGTATTAAAAAAAATTATGGTTGTTTAGTTGGGACATTGGGAAGGAAGTATATGTAATTTTGGATGCAGATTGGTATAAGGCTGAGCATGCGTTTGGTATAATAGAGAACTCGATGGGTGAAGTAGAATTAATTAGGGACATATATGCAGATTTCCTTAATATTTGTATGTTTAGAAGGGATGATTTGTGGGTGAATGTGACAACAAATATTTTGGTTAGCATGGAGTTGTATGATGAAAAATGATGTTGGATGAATATCTTGAAGGTGCCAAACAGATTGTGGAAGAAGTGAAAGAAGGGAATACATGTGAATTAATTTTGAGTAATGGCCCATGTACATGAGTGCTTGAATTATTTGTCCCCTAGGGAGTATGATGTAGGGGCATCAACCCCATATGGGTTTAAATTTTGATTTTGTAGAGATTCTAGTTTTCCTTGGTAGTTCCTATCATTATCTGGACAGGAAGATCAAAAGTTAAGAGAATGTGGGTGGAATTTTTTTACTATCACTAAATGGGTAGGATGTAGGTAATCGATATAAGTTGCCTTTGTCATAGAATAATAAGAGGTTATGGACATTTGGGAGTCAAGTAGTCATGGACAATTTGGTTTGGTAGTCATACTATGAAGGATCGAGTAGTTTGAGAAAAGATAATGTGGAGATGAATAATTTACGTGTACTTGGAAATGAAAGTTATGGCATGCATAATCAAGAAGTTTGAGGATGCTTCAAATTTTGTTGTGGAACGAACAAGGAAGAATGAATAAAAAAACCTTGATCTAAGATGGAGAGGTTGGTCGGGTTGGTCGGGCTAGTCATAGAAGATAGAAGAAGGCCGAACAAGCAAGGCCAACGAAGTGGCCATAGTATGGAGGAGTAATCAACATAGTGATGGGTCGGCCGAAGGTTGGTTGGATATATTAGAGAAAGATCGAGTTGAATAATACCAAAGAATGAGAAGGGGTCGATTAGAGAAGACCAACTATTGAGATAATCAGATTGTGTGGGAAGTTGATAATGATTTGGGTGATGGTGGTAAAGCAATGGATGAGGCTTGAGTAAGTTTAAGGAGTGATAGTATTGAACACTCACAGCAGTGAGTAGGAGGAGAGAAAGGTTTATAGGGGGAAGTAGATATAATAGAAGCAGAGTTATGGAAAAAATGAGTTGAGTGTTGGGGAAAAGGTCTCATGGTGAATAGAAAGCCAATGAAAAGAATGGTCAAAGAATATAGAAGAGAGGGAGTTCAAGGATTGACAAGGAGTTCCAATCATTTTGGCATATTAAGGATAAATATTGTTGAAGGTCTCTAAATTATGAATGAGCGTTATTCCTGGCAAACTAATTCATATGGGGGTCAAGCATATTATACTAAGTTGTTTAATCCTTGAAACAAAGTGTTGTGTTGTTTTTATTCTTGTCATTGTTTGAGATTATTATTATCCTTATGTAATGATTGAGCAAGTTGGTGATGTTATTCTATTCTTTTGTACTATGGTAGTTCCTATCATTTAGTTGAGAAGGATTAGTATTCTGAATGGCTATTCATTAAATATGGATGAAGAAAGTTTAAATCTGAACTTTCGATCATTATAGTTTGAAATGATAATTCTTGTCACTATTTTGATAGTAAATATGAAAGTATGAATGTTGCAAAGCTTAAGTTGGGGTATGGGTCCTTAGACTAATTGGGGTGTATGGATAAATATTTGCAAGTGGTAACCCCACTTCTATCAGATTGGTATTAGAGCATAGATGGTGAGAGGCTATCTCACAAACCTAGAAAAGATAAATCAATTTTATCCAAACCGTTATTTGCAAACATTTAGCACAAGGGAAACTTCTATATGAAATTTCTCCAATGGAATCTTAGAGATTTTGTCCCCAAACTCCAAATCTTAGAGATTTTGTCCCCAAACTCCTCTATAAAGTTATAAAAGATCCCATGCATGCATGATTGAGAATTGATTGTTTCAAATGGATAATAAATGATGGACAACCAATCAAGAAATATTTCACTCACTCATCAGGTACATTCATAGTAGGCAACCAATAGTTGCACTTACATATCTTAATCTTTCTTTTCCACCTATATGATTACACAATTAGCATAGTGAGTAAATTGAAATCTTGTAATGCAAGCTAGATTAGTATTTTGAAACCCATGGATAAAATTGTTCAGGTCATAGTTGAAGCTTTTTTACCTTGGCAATGTTGAAAAACTCATTGTGAAATTATTTTTCATCCTACCAAGAAGTGGATTCAAGCACATTGATAAGAAGTTGAGCCTATCATGTCCAAAGTATTTGGTTGTGGCCTTCAAGTTGTGGTATGAGAATTTCCATTAATTTGTTTCATGGCGTTGTTCATTTTAATTATGGAAGCCATATCCATAAGTTCTATTAAAAAAGATTTGTTTAGTTGAAAATTACAAGACAACAAAAGAAGTTGAACATTTTTTTGCGAATTCTGACTTTTATATATTATAATCTTTAAATTTTATTTATTTATTAAGAAAAAATTTCATTTATTTTTGAAAAAAAAAAAAAACAATTATTTTCAATGAGACCTAGAAATTGTTTTTCATTTATTTGATTATTATTTGTTACTTTCTCCCACTCACTATAATGTTGATAGTAGTCACCAAGTGGAATGTTGAGCTCTTCATGAGCCACCTAAGGTTAGTATATCATGACGGTAAAGCATATATAAACTCTTGTTATCTTTGTCTTTAAAATTATTACAATATTGAGGATTTTAAGAAAGAATAAACACCTTGTGTATTGCACTTACTACTAAGATTTGTATGGTTAAAAACAATAATGCAGTCTAGCTTTGAGAGTGTTGATTATAGGGCGACTCACTTTCAGTAGGGGACACTGAAATTTTTATAGGTAATGATTGATTTCAGCTTTTAGTTTCTTTAACATTTCAACAAATACACGTTGAAATTTATTTATTTAAAATGAAGATCGTTATCCATTTGTCATAGTCATGATGGTGGCCCTCTGCCCTCTCTTCATCATTGAAGATTGTAATATTCTTGCATAGACAGAGACGTCATTTTGTGTCAATACGAAGCTTGATTCACTTTTAACACTATTTATTTATAGATTTTTTATTATTATTATCACGTGTAATTTTACAATGGCAGCACAGTGTTTATAAGAGGTAGTACAATCCATCACAAAAAAATACAAAAATAAATACATTTAAAAAAATTAAAAAATAAAAATCATTTTAATAATAGTCATGCTTAAAAAATCAGAGTTAAAAATATATTGGATGCATTTTATATAAATTATATTTAAGATATATATGATAGTAAAAACTTAATTGAAGGATAATTTTTGGTTTAAATATATATTTTCTATAATAATGCAATTTGTTATATAAAAATAGAAATGTCAATATATGTATAATTCAATTATTTCTAAATTGTGAAATGAGTTACTTGTTCTACAAAGTAAAATTTTGTTACAAATTAATAAGATATTATTATCTTATGAAAAAAATTGGCAAGAAATTCTTAAAGTTGCATGTACTTTTCCACTTCTCAATACTAAACTATTACACATGAAAATTTCTTTCATATCACACATGCATCACTAAAAAATGTATATACTTTCAAATGTTATGTTTATATATATCAATACTTCATTACAATATAAAGAGATCAAATATATTATTGATTAAAAATGTATTATTTCATTCATTGATATTGCTATAAATATTTTACAGTTGATTATCAATATTTTTTATGTTATGATATAGGTACTAATTATTTTTTAAATTTATTTCTAACATTTCACACATATGATAGAAAAACAATAAGAATATGATTCTAATTAAAAATACAATAATTCTATGTATTATTATTTTATCAAATAATTTAAAAGAAAGGAAAGAAGAAAAGAAATAAAAAAAAAAAAAACTAGTTGAATAGAAAAATATCAAAATAGTCAAATCATGTCAAATATATTTATTTTCAATTGATTGTGTTGTTTGTTAGAATATCATCAAAAAATATTTTTGTATACATTTAGGCTAATTAAATAAACTTATTAAAATTGTAGGATGCTAAATCTGCACATGGCTTGCATAGACTAGCATCCTCATAGAATAACATATAACATTCCTTCAAACAATTGATAAAACCAAATCAAACATGCAAAGAAGAAATGAAATACAACCTATTCTATGGTGGATTGGTGCCCTTTGGATGTGTAAAAGAGCCTTTTCCCAATCCTTGATAAGCAAGATTGCCAAGTTGATGAGATGATAGACAATGAGATGCTATGAGCTCAAGTTGCCTATAGTGTAGATGTTTTCAAAGTGTGGATGATGAAGAGCAAGATTGATTCTCAAATGAAGAGATTAACCTTGCATCAAGATGTGTTGTTGTTTGAAGGAGAGAAGCCTTCAACTTATAGTTGAACTTGAAGAAAGGAGAGGCCAAATTGATGAATGTGGGATTATTCATGGACCAATGACAAGATGCCACTTGTCAAGGTGTGAGAGGGTGAGGAATGTGCAAGTCTTGACCAATGTGCCAATTTCAAATTTGAATTTTGCATTAAATGAATGTAGTTGAGGGTTTTTGGGGGGAATTGTGTTTGGCAAAAAAGTCAAACATGAGAGTTAATAAGGGCATATTCCTTGAGAATATTCCCTTGTGAGGAAAATAAGAGTTTTAATAAATCAAATAAAGTGATTTATTGTGCAAGTGGATGAATCTAGAGGATTCATGTAATTAAGATCAAACTAATCATGATTTGATTAATCTAATAGGAATTTAAGTGATATGACATTTGATTTAAATTTTTGTATTTCTTTTAAATCAAATGAGAGGAAATGAACATTGATCATTTAATTTAATATTGGTGATTAAATTAATAGACCTTAGGAGATTTATGATTTAATTAAATAAAACTTGATTTATTTAATCAAAAGGTGAACATTGATGATGATGTCAAATCTGCATGTCTACAAAAATAAAATAAAAAATTATTCAAATTTAAATAAATTATAGTCAAGAAATGATAATTTCTAATAAATAAATATTTGGTAAAAAGAAAACATAAGATGGGTTACTTAGCCATTGGAACAATGTTAAAGAACAATTTAATGTTTCATAGAATTCAATTGTCCTACTATAGAGAATATAATTCTCTTAATTTACTTATTATCTAGAGATTATAATAGTCACAAAAAATTGTGTGATTATGATCTACCTTATGTGTGATCAACCCCATTCTCTATAGAAATGTTATATCTGCAAATCTATCCAAAAATCCATAGAATTAGTCTAGTAAACTGTGTACCTTTGCAACTTGGCTCACCCCTATTTATTATTTGTTAATATGTAAGGATTGGTAGTATTTGAAAATACCTACGAAAGATTGTTGAATTGCAATGGCTATGTTCTCCTAGGTCAAACCCTTATTAGATAAGTTTTACTTTATTGCTTGTGTCTTACCTCTTTTTTTCAAAGGGTATGTGCTTGAATCTTCTATCAAAAAGACTGTAAAATTTTGTAGGATTTGAGATTATTTGGTTACAAGTCTTATACAATTCTAAGGTAGATGGTGATTGTGTATTACTCCTTTATAATTTTCATTGCATTATGTTTTTCATTTCTCTTGGACTTAATTTTTCACATAATTGAGGCATTATTTCAAATAGTTAATGTGTCACATGTGTGGTTCAACATTTTGTGTACATGCAAGATAGTTGCAACTATAACATATAAAAAATTTCCCTTCCATTTTTCTGATGTGGATGTACATATGTTATTTTGAAGCTCCTACTTTGGCATAGGTGAGGATAATGTTAGGAATTATTTTCATGTCTAGCTCTACACTTACTAGTTCCATTCTCTTGAAAATGTGTAAAGAGTTTTCAACAGATCCATTTTGTGCATATTCTATAATCATTTCAATTAATAGGGTCAATGTCTTAGAGGTATTATTTTAAATTTCCCATACCTTGTGCATTTTTATTATTTCATTTAGTATCAATTATTGAATATCCTTTCATTCCTTTAACTATATGTTGAAGACATATCCTCTATTTTCATGCTTGATATTGTGTGTTTCCTTTACCATAAGCGTCATTTGTTTTATTTTTATATATATTATTGTAGTGTAGAAAAATGTATCCCTTTACATTTTAACACTTGTTTGGGCCCTCTTAATTAAAATGGACTTAATAATGCCTTAATTTAGTGTTGAAAAAAGTATATCTTTACATTTTCACACTTGCTTAGGGGCTCTTAATTTAATTGAGCTTAATTATATCCTTGATAAACTCTTCTATTTATTTACAAGCCTAATCAATTGCATTTTATGAAGGGGAAACCCGACAATTATTAATGCCAACATATAGCACTTTACCTTGAGCAAAGTGTGTTCTAGGAATAGGGACCTGGGACCCATTCGCCCATGGGAGAACGGGTCCTCCCTAGGCCTTTGGACCTAAATTTAAATTATGTTTTTGGTGATATTTTAACATCTCCAAATCCATATTTCAATGTTGGCTTGTGATATTTGAATTTTAGAAAATTAAGGATACATACCTATAAATACAAGGTTATTTTCTAAGTTCCACCTAGACTTTCATGAGCATTTTCAAGTGAGAAAAAGTATAAAAAATTTGATTATCAAGAGCATTCAAGAGAAGATAAATCAAAGATTTATTGCAGCAATCAAGATCTATTCATCATGTCAAATTCTTCTTGCATCATGCATGTTTTTGCAGCTAACATTGTGATGTAGGTTCCAAGATCAAGTTCAAGCATTCAAGCATCAACTCAATTCATCTAGATCGACATCCAATTCAACCATTTCATGCAATTAGTAGACCTTCTAAGATCTACATTTCCAAGGTTCATTCAAGGGTTTGTTGAGTGGTAACATAACATTGTTCATTCTTCATTCCCTCTTTCATGTTTTATTTCATTTCAAGGTTTGATTACCAAAATGGGGTTTGACCAAGGAAAACCCCCATTCACCAAAAATAAACCATTTTCCCTCTTGTATGTGTGTTGTAGATTTAGGTTGAAGAAGGATTGAATACCTCTTGAAGAGCAGGATTGAAAAAGTTGTCAAAGTTGTTGTCAAAACACATAATCTAACCTACAGATCTGATTTCCAACTTTTTGACACTAAAAATTTGAAAAATTAGAAGATACAAATTAGCATCAGAGGCTCCCGAAAGTTGCAGAAAAATGTTGACAAAAGACTCATTCGCCCATGGGTGAATGAGTTCCAATTTGCATTTAGAAACTGACTTTTGGTGAGTGGTAAACACCTTTCTGCCCTTCTCAAATCAGCAATTGGTTTTTCTTCTTCCACAAATATTGAGTTTAATATTGTTGTTTCAAGTGTCGAATGTATTTTGGAGTTGATTTTCTATTTTTTAGTTTTTCTCCAAAAAGTGTGTTTTGACCTTGACCTTGAATATAGTTTTTATAAATTGACACTATAATTTAGTTGCTAAGAAAATGTTCAAAAATGAAGTTACATGAGATATCAATCTTTATATAGTAATTTATTTCCCTCAATTTTTTGTGTGTATTTATAACTTGAACCTTTAGTGCATGGATTTATATTTTTTCCAATTTTGCTAAATATATATTTTTAAATAAATATTAAAATGTGTGCATATTAAAACATAGTTGTTTTTCGTTCAACATCAACTTTCATATTAACTATTTATCTAAAATGCAAAACAAATTATACCATCTTGATATAGATTCTTTTATCTAGTGCATCATATTTTTTTCAAATTTTTTAATAAGTTTTACTATTTTTCCTTGACATGGCAATCAACCTAATATTTTATGATGATAACCTACTTTAAGTAAAAATATAAATAATAATTAAATTATTAATATATATATATATATTTGCAAACTAAATTTATGGATCTACCAAAGGGTATTTTTTATATTTAAAAAAAACGTTATTTATATGAGTAGAAGTTGTTGAAACATCATTTTTTTTCAAATAAATCTATTTTTTTGGTAAATTGGCATCAAAGTGGTGCTACATATGTATTTTTTTTATTATTATTATTTAGATTGCAGGAATCAAGTAGCACAACCCCCTATAAACTGCAGTGCGTCTGGTAAAAATTTTAACGTGATCGACGGTGCTGGCGTGACACGCCCTCTGGTACCACGAGAGTGGGGAAGACTAGACCTCATGACCAACCTCCTGCAACATGAAAGATTTAGCCAACCTAGCTAGGGCCCCAACCCCTGCTACATATGTATTTAGCCAACAGTTTTAGTTGGAATTTTTTTGGACATATCTAACTTATCTATAATGAATCTTACATAGTCATATGTTTGGCCAAAATTGATTTTCAGTTAGAAATACTTAAATTCACTTGTGCTGATTAGTTGGTTGAAAGTGTGATACAACTTTGTACTTTTCTCCAAGTTTTGAATACAATACTAGCAATGTGGTCCCTATCATAGATAACATGAGGAGAATAACTGACAATGAACAAGGAATATAAGTTTTGTGTAGCTTAAATCACATCATTACGAACAATATTCCTACACAACCATGTTTTTGCATACACAACCTTATGTAGTGACTTCATTTTTTAGGATATTTACTCTTGGATAAACTCTCCCCTAGATCCTTGAAAGACATTGCCTTGGAATGGTTTTTTTTCTTACAAATAATTCAATATGTTCATTTAATGAACTTATTGATGCCTTCTTAAATCATTTCCAATGCACATGGGTCCTAAGATGACCTTAGCAGATTTAATGAGGTTTAAGAAAAAAGATGATGAAAAGGTCACCAACTTTATCGCCCGCTATCAATTGCTTTATTCATAAATTGACATTAAGATTCTCGATCCTGATCTCCAGCGAATGTTCATTAAGAATTTAAAAAATAGACCTCAAGATAAGATTGGGATGATGAAATTTACCTCCTTCACATAATTGTGTACTACCCTTTGTGATTACCAAAATTTGGTTAGTAGTTGTGAAGTGAAAAATCCCTCTAGTCATCTTGAAAAATCTAAATATGTCCCTCAAAACAACTACCAACCATTCAAGAAAAAAATAAGGGATTTTTACAACTTAATCCCCCTCAACCAACTCAAGTGGCTTCTATAAAGACAACAAATCCATACACATTTGGAGATAGAAATAGACAATTCACCCCTTTACCTGATACCCTTCATAACATCATGTTGTAGCTCTTAAACAAGAACTTAATTTCCTTACCTCTTGTTAAAGCTCTAGATCCTACTAAGCCTTTACCTTGAAACTATAGACAAAATGCCTATTGCCATTTTGACAGAAAAATGGACATGATACAAAACATTGTAACCATCTTAAACATATTATGCAAGGCCTCATTAACTTTAATCACATTCAAATTGGCGATGTTAATGACAATGTAATAAGTCAGTAGTTCCTCCTAACCAAAACTTGCAAATATTTACTAATCCTATGCCAAATCATAACATTTCCTTTGTTAAAGCTAGTGAAACTAAGAATGATGTGATGAATGTTGATATGAATGATGAAAACATGAAAGACAACGAGGGAAATCCTATCGATAATTTGGTTGGAATGGTTGAAGTTCAACCTCATAAGGGCCTAACCAAAATGCCCCTTGATATTGATTTCTCATGACATGACATAATCAAATATGCACCCAATGGTCCTCTTTACATAGTTGGAAGAATCGATGACAAGCCTACTAATGGGATATTAATTGATCTTGTTTGAGTAGAAAATGTGATCACAGAAGAATTATTATTTGTGCATGAGCTTTATCAAGATACTTATGAAAAATTGAAAGCATGGATCAAAACACATAATGGTTTTTCTTTCCCTATAATAAGTTTGATCACTTTTCCTTTAAAATTTGGACCGAAAACATTAAGTGTCTCATTCATCCTATCGTCAAACCAATTTTGTGTGAATTTAGGCTACCCATGGCTTCGCTCCATAAAAGACATCCCATCGGTTATGCATAAATTCTTAAATTTGTCATTTGGCAATGATATCTTTATTGTGCACCATAGTGGCTTTAATCTAAGGTATTTTTATGAGAATTTCTTGTTAGAGTAATAATTTATTACGCTTAATTAATTACATCATACTGGTTAATTAATTAAGTCACTTATTCCTCTAGTTGCTTAAGCTAAACTTAGGCAAATTAATAATTGATTAATTATTAAGTGTGCACACTAGGGTTTCATTTAGGGTTTCCCTTTTAGGGTTTCTTGATCTCCTTCATAAGGATTGATCTCTTTGTAATAACTAAGATTTTGATAATGCATTTTACACTTTGAGGTTTGCAGAACATCTTCTTGGTTTTGCATGTCTTTTGCATGTGACAGGTATCCATTTGCATGCAGGTGATCTTGGATTCTAACATGGTATCAGAGCTCCAGACCTGCCGCTGCCTATTCGTGATCTGAAGATATGGCTTCTCAGTGAGTTTCAGTGCAAGGGTTTCCACAGGCATCTTTTTTTGCAAGATCTGGGGGTAGCCAAATTTTTAGGACATTATGGGGCTCAAACGGACGTCGCCATCGCATTTGCAGTGCCCCAAAACCCTAGAAACACCTGTCAAATCATCCATTTTCGAGCAGTTGGTTTCTGAGGCAAAAATTTTTTGTCAGGAAGGCCGTACGGCCTCCCCAGCACGCATTTTGAAGCGAAAACAGCACAAAAATCGAGAAAAAGGTTCGAAATCGGCTTTGGTTTTCGCCCTTTTTTTCGAACGCGCCGCCGCCGGCCATGCCGGCCACGTCATCCCACCGTCGCCACCCAGCTTCTACGCTCCCCCCGGTCATATGGACGACCGGGGGTTACCCGCCATCCCCTGAGGGCTTCTCATCCTCGGCCGCCAGTCCCATGGAGAGCCACCTGCTCCGCCCCAGCCCCCTGCTCTGCGCCCACGGTCACATGGGTGACCAGGGGCCGAAACTTTTCTGGAGGGGAGCCGGATTTTTGCGCCGACGGCCAGATGGCCGTCAAATTTTTGACAGTGAACTACTGATGTCAGCAGGACGTCATCGGCTGTATGGTAGTTTGTCCCCCTAACCCTAGTTTGCCTCTAAAGAAGCAGTTTTTTTCTTTTTTGCATAACTTGGGCATACGGTATCGAAATCGGGCAAACGAGATATCGCCGGAAAGCTGGTTCCGAGCACTATCCTGTGGGGCTGTTTATTTTACAGTATTTTCCTGTTTTACTGCATTTATTTCTGGTTGAAGTCAGATGTTTATTTTATGCTTCCGAGCTCATAACTTTTTGCCACGATCTCCGATTTTCGCTATCTTTGCGGCGTTGGAAAGGTATTGAGGAGCTCAATGTTGCTGTCTATGCACTTTTTTCTGTATCTATCCCAGATTTTTCATTATTCCAGATTTGGCCCGATGGGTGTTTTGGAGATTACCTGGATATTTTGGCAGTTGGGAGAGTGCCTCTTGCATCTTTTCACTTCATTTTCAGTGATACATCATTCAATAATTGACTACTACTTCATAGATTTCAGCGTTGTTCCCGTTTGGAGTTTTCGAGTGTTCCGTGGCATCGGGTCTGCTGTTGCATCATTATGATTCCGATATGGTTTCTTGTAGACAGAAGTATCTTTCCTTGCTTGCCAGATTGCGGTTCTAGTGTTACTCTACAGTGTTCTTCCAGTGCTTCTTTGTAGCATGTCATATCATTGTAGGGGGGTTTTGTCCCACTTGGTTTTCCTCCTCTACCTCTTTCTTGCATTTGTAAATGGGTACCTGATCAGGCCTAGTTGTCGGGACCCATCTTTGCTTGCATGCATCTTATTCTAGTGTTTTAGCTTCTTCCTAAGTTCATATTAAGGGGGGGTGTTAGAGTAATAATTTATTACGCTTAATTAATTACATCATACTGGTTAATTAATTAAGTCACTTATTCCTCTAGTTGCTTAAGCTAAACTTAGGCGCATTAATAATTATTTATTAATTATTAAGTGTGCACACTAGGGTTTCATTTAGGGTTTCCCTTTTAGGGTTTCTTGATCTCCTTCATAAGGATTGATCTCTTTGTAATAACTGAGATTCTGATAATGCATTTTACACTTTGAGGTTTGCAGAACATCTTCTTGGTTTTGCATGTCTTTTGCATGTGACAGGTATCCATTTGCATGCAGGTGATCTTGGATTCTAACATTTCTCATTAGATTTCTTTTGGCTTGAACCTATAGAACCTATTAGGCCTTGTGAGGACTTCTTTTTTGAATCTTATCGAATTTTTAAAGAAAAGTGCATAGCATAATTATCCCTTACTAATATGCCTCAACCCACGATTGAGCCTCCTATCCTTGATGAACCATGATTGAACAAAAATCCCTTCCAAGTAACCAAGACCAAACCATAGCAAATCCTCCACCCATTTCATATAAGAGACCACAAGATAACCAAATAAGTCTCGTTGTGCCTTCTAAAATCAAATAATTTTATAAAGCTAAAGAGAAAGTGGCTGAACAACCACCCATGGTTCCTTCTATTCCTCCATTAAGGGAAGAAAAGAAACCTATGTTTGATAAACCTGCTCCTACACAATCCCAACTTGAAAATAGAATGAAAAGAAATTGAAATGCTAGAGATTGTAGGCATAGACGTCATGCTATTGCTTGTTTGTTACAAGTAGAAGAAAATAACAACATAGAAAATAAAAATCCAAACTTACCTCAAGCAATACATGATGATCCTCCACGTTCATTGAAAGAAGAAAATCCTAAACCTCAACCACAAAAAGAACAAGCACCTTCCATGGATATTATCATTAGACCTTCTATTGTGATAAACTTGGATGATGATAATGAAATTGCAATTTAATTGATGAAGAAGTACATAAAGAGTTAAATTTACTGTTTTGCTCTTCCATGAACCTAAATGATAACAATATTGATGATCCTCCTACAAAGATTGATTCACCATGTGTTGAACTTGGCAATTGTCCTAGTTTGGCACTTGGTGTTGTCCCTTTGGCTAGTCGCCCACCTTCTGCATATGACGAACAAGATTGGAATGTGAACGACCTACTATAGGTTGACTCACATGTGCCATACTAGTCTTTGTATTTGTTTTTTTCTCATGTGCGTAATGTGATTGCATGTGCATAATGTGATCCCTGTATCGTTATATTTGATATGTCTTTTTGTGCATTCCTCTATTTGTACCTTCATTCTTCTATATGTCGTAAACCATTTTATATTCTCTCTTGTCTTGTGTTTTTCATTTGGGGATGATGGAAGGTATCGAGACATTTAAGTCTCTTCCATGTTGACCCAAAATATTTTTCTTTGCTTTCGCTCTCTATGTGTCATTCTTCAAGTTCCTTGAGTTATTTGGGGAATGATGACATTTTCAAGCTCTATAATATCATTGTAGCAAAGACATATGCTGACCTCGAATCCATGGATCCCTTTTATGTTTGGGATCTCATTTTAGGGGCAACCCCATTTTCATGATGTAGCTTCATTTGGAAACATATGCTTGGAATAGTGTTTTCCAAATAATCTCTCATACCGTGTTTAACATTGATCATTTTCTAGTTTAAAACAATTTGTCATAGCATGGTGTTTAGCAATTTCTTTAAAGCGGTGGTATACATTGGCATTATCATTTTAAAAAAATTGACTATACCTTATGTTTCTTAGTATAGTCTTCTTACTTCACGTGATGTGTCCTCTTCTTGGTGGTGTCATCAGGGTTGATGTCCTTCAAGAGTGTAACCTTTCTTGGCATACGAAATTCCTCTTAGTGGTAATGCTACACATTCCATTCCCTACATTGTGAATCTTTTATCCTGGACTTGCTCTCTCTTGGACACATTAGGAACAATGTTCCCTAAGAACCTTACATGAACTAAGAAAAACCCTTCTAAACATGTCTTATCCTATTTGCATTTTTCTCATAAGTGTTTAGCATAATGCAAGTTGCTAAACTTGTGAAGCTCGAATTTACAACCTTCTTTTTCATGGCCACCAAACATAACATACCTTGCTTTCCAGTGGATCCATTTTTGTTTATAAGTTTTTAGCATAACACAACTTGCTAAGCCTTATGAAGCTCGAAGTTCATATTTTAGTGGCGCATTATCAAAGTTATCAGAGGTATAGCTTTGGTATGGTTAGTGCGATGAGAGCTTGTAAACCAGGCATGAATTTCTCATTGTACGATGAGAACCTATAGACTTGGCATGACTTTCTCACTTAGTCACTTTTGGGGGCTCACCTAGTGAATAATAGATTTCACTAGCTCATGTGAGTGTGCATTATTGTTTGCATAGTGGATAGTGAGTTCCACTTGTAAATTTTTTTGGCTCAGGCTTGATCCACATCAAGTTGCAAAAATAGTCTAGGCTCGATCCACCCCTTTTCCTTTTCCTTTTATTTTTTTGAGTCTTTGACATTGTATGATTCAGTATCTTTTCATTGCTACATATATATGTTTAACATAGGCATGTGTCTCCTTGTGTCATTTTTTGGTTTTTCCATGAAATCTTAGATCTTTGGGGCTTGATCATCCTCCTTGACCTTTGTCATCTTATCCTTCCAATAATTGTATAATTAGGCCTCTCTTGATTGTCTACTTTAATGTGAGTTTGATACAAGGTCATCCTCTCACTAAAGTGGGGGCTAAATGTAGTCTAGAAAAATGTATCCCTTTACTTTTCACACTTTCTTGGGCCCTCCTAATTAAAATGGACTTAATAATACCATAATTTAGTGTTGAAAAATGCATCTCTTTACATTTGCACACTTGTTTGGGCCATTAAAGTTAAATTGAACTTAATTGTGCCTTGATAAGCCCTTTTATTCATTTACAAGCCTAATAAATTACATTTTTTGAAGGGGAAACTTGACAATAATTAATTCCAACACATATCACCTTAACGTGAGAAATGTGTGTTCTAGGAATGGGGACCTAGGACCCATTCGCCCATGGGTGAATGGGTCCTCCCTAGGCCTTTGGACCTAAATTTAAATTATTTTTTGGTAGTACTTTAACATCTCCAAATCCATATTTCAATGTCATCTTGTGATATTTTAATTTTGAGAAATTAAGGATACATACCTATAAATATAAAATTATTTTCTAAGTTTCACCTAGAATTTCATAAGCATTTTTGAGTGAGAAAAAATATATCAAAGTTTATGATCAAGAGCATTCAAGAGTATATATATTAGATATTTGTTGCAACAATTAAGATCTACTCATCATGTCAAATTCTTCTTGCATCATGCATGTTTTTGGAGTGAAGATTGTGATGTAGGTTTCAAGATCAAGTTCAAGCATTCAAGCATCAACTCAAGTCATCTAGATCCACATCCAATTCAATTATTTCATGCAAGTTGCAGACCTTCTAATATCTACATTTCCAAGTTTCATTCAAGGGTTTGTTGAGTGGTAATATAGCATTATTCATTCTTCATTCCCTCTTTCATGCTTTATTTCATTTCAAGTTATAATTACTAAAACAGGTTTTGACCAAGGCAAACCCACATTCACCAAAAATAAACCATTTTCCCCTCTTCTATGTGTTGTAGATTTAGTTGAAGAAGGATTGAAGATCTCTTGAAGAGAAAGACTGGAAAATTTGTCAAAGTTGTAAAAGTTGTCAAAGTTGTCAAATCATGAAATCTAACCTACAGATTTGATTTCTGACCTTTCGACACTGAAACTTGGATAAATTTGAAGATATAGATCAACATCAAAGGCTCCTGGAAGTTGTAAAAAAACCATGAAATAATTCTCATTCACCCATGGGCAATTGAGTCCTAGTTTTCCTTCAGAAACTGACTTTTGGTGACTAGTAAACACTTTTCTACCCTTCTCAGATATGTAATTGTTATTTTGGTTTTACTAGTATTGAGTTTAATAGTGTTGTTTCAAGTGTTAGATTGCATTTTAGAGTTGATTTTCTCTTTTTTATTTTTTCTCCCAAAAGTGTTGTTTGACCTTGACCCTCATCCTCAAAGCCTAATGAAATCTAAAGATTCTCACATTGATTTGATTCACCTAAGGATTGTTAGTCAATTCTCTATGGGGATCTCATTTCCTAATGAAATAAAGGAAAATATTTCTATCTATATCATTTTGGTGAATCCCCCTTTCATATCCAAACACCCCCAAACCTATTTTTCTTCATTTCATTTTATAAAGAAAGATTATGAATTCTAAGGATTCATATATAATTTTTAAGCCTTACATTCTTGCAATAGAGAATAAAAAGGTTTGAGATACTATGGCCATGGAAAATTATTGAAATTTCATCAGTACATGCATTTTATTTTAGTTATTTTAGCTTTTGTTAAATAAAATATTCTTGATAGACACAAAAATAAAAGACATAAGGATTTTGAACCTACATATTTCAATTTTATGGGTTCCTAAAGTGATTAAAATGCCCATGTATTTGATATTATTTTCATGGTTCTCGATTTTAATAAACTTTTCCCTTAATTTCTGAGCTATAATAGGTTTTTTAACAAGGTCATAAAAGATTGAAATCCTAAATAAAGTATGAATGATTAACATTGTACAATAATATTTTGTTGGGTCGTAAATATAATATTTTTTTACAAGGTTGTAAAGTCAATTGTAGGAGTAAGAAATTCAAGAAAGTGGGACCAAATAAATTCATAAGCTATTAGTGGTGATGAGTAGAGAAATTATAAAATGGTTTAAATATCTAAAATATAGAGAAGATAGTGTTAAATCCTAGAGTCGAAACTTATTCCATATTTTGAATAAAATGACACTCTTAATTTTTTAACTTGTGTTAAAATACAATGAAGAAAAAAATAAAGTATCTAGAAAAGAAAGTGTAGAACAATCTGATATCCTCTACACTATGCTAATCTTTGTAGTTAAATTATTATTCTATACAAATCTGATTGTATGTAATGAGATTGTAAAGGAACTTATTTCACCATAGCTTATCTGTATAACCTTTTTCCGTCCTTTTTTTTTTAAACACTTGATTTGTGGATTTGAAATCATGGGTTTTATAAGATCAAAGGTGATGTACTGGATTGGAAGAGACAATTTTAAAATTTGGCATATTAATTGTTTCATTTGATTCATATGGTGAGTCTCACATCTTCATATTTATTTTATATGTACTCAATATTGGGTGGTTGAAGTCTCCAATCTAGACATGTATTGCTCAATATTTATGAGAGATGAGATGAGTATGAGATATAAGAATTTTTATTTGCACGTCAAATTGGAAACATATTTAATCATTGTAGGTGGAAGTTGAACACTTGTATATTATCTATTGAGTAGCAAGTGTGTAGTGATTTGACAATTTTGTCTATGTGATTAGACAAATATCTCCTAAGATTGTACAAACTATAATATAAGATTTTATATTAGTTATGTTATATTTTAAGAAGTAAATTGTAGCATTTATTAATAACATTATATTTTGTTTCATATGGAGCATGCAATGAACCATAAATATTTATTATTTTGGTATTGACTAATAGGTAGTTGCATAGATTTTAGTGTATCAATTAATTATGTAATGTAAATTTAAAATAAATTAATTATATGCTACTTATCAACACAAAAATAAATAAAAAATTGATATTATAATGTTTAAAGAATAGTGTACAGATGTTCTATCAATGGGTCAAATATGATAGGTACCCTCACAACTATTGATACATGTTCAACTAATGGGTCCTTTCCCTTGATTGTTGTTAAACTTGATGGATTCTTGTAAGCATTGGAATCTCAAATGATATCCTCCATATAAAGATCAAATATTCGTTGTACTCTATGACCACCAATGTAATGCTTAATTATTTAAAAAAAAATTGATCTGTTATATACGGATCTAAAAATATATATCACATGACCCTTCAATATGGAATCAATTGCTAGTATATTCTTGTACTGAGTCCCATCGATCATGTGCTCCCTAAACCATGATCCTTCCGTATGCAACCCACATTAAATATATGAAATACAGCCTCCACAAAAAAACAAAACAAAAAAAGGCGTCAGCACAAAAGTACACAGAGCCCATAATATTAAAAATAGAAATAAAAGCTTAGGACAAAAGGGCGGGGCCCGAGATTTTGAAGAAAAGACAAAAGCGTCGGGACAAAAGGACGCAGTTTCGAATTTATTAGCAAACAAATATCTTGATCTATCAGAAGCCGCAGCTCTGTAATGTCATTTGTTAAATTTAATTCAGTCGTCTTTATTGATCTGAAGAGGGGATTCAAGTTCCTTATATTGTAAAGCCGTGAATTCAAATTGCTTTGGGAGCAATGGGGGAAGATGGAAGTGGTGCGAGAATGCAAGTGGTGGTGGTGCCACTCCCCGCACAGGGACACCTCAACCAGCTCCTTCATTTTTCCAGAGTTATCGCCGAACGAGGAGTAAGCGTATCGTTCGTGGCCACCTCCGCCCATATTCACCAAGCCCGCAAGCGTGTCCAGGGATGGGAGCTTGACAAGTTCAATATTCGTTTCGAGGAATTGCCCATGCCGCACATCTCGGGTGGAGAGCTCGATGCTCAGAGCTCTCATACGTTTCCGCTTCATTTGATTCCTCTGTTTGAAGCAGTGGAGGATCAGCTAGGGTCTCATTTGGATCAGCTACTGTGCACTATCCGCTCCGAGAACAATAATAGAGTGGTTATAGTCTACGACGCGGCTATGGGATGGGTTCAGACTCTGGCTACCAAATATTCAATCCCTGGCTATGTGTTCAGACCCACTGGCGCTTATTATTACCTGTGGATGAAGCGGGCATATAACGAGACAAGGGGTGTGTCCCTTGTTAACGTATCATTGAAGCGTTGCTTTCCTGAAAGATTTCTGAAAAATTGGAGGCGCCAAAGGTCTCTGTTAGGGCCTGCCAAGGGATATATCACAAACACATTCAGCACACTGGAATCAGAATTCATTCACCAGGGAATAGAGGAATTATTCTACGGTGGGAAGCCTGTATGGAGTGTGGGTCCTCTTCTTCCGCAGGCCTTCTTCAATGACGAACAGCGGTTGCGATTACAGGCGGACAGAGAGTGTATGAGATGGTTAGATATACAGGCTCCGGCGTCCGTTCTCTACGTTTCATTTGGCAGTGTATCTTCTCTTTCGGCGATACAGATCCGAGAACTTGCCGACGGATTGGAACGCAGCGAGCAGCCTTTCTTGTGGGTGCTCAGAATCCCCGACGGAGCCCATTTTTCTACAGAAACGCAGTTCGATTCGGCTTGCGAGTTTCTGCAACAAGGGTACGAGAGGCGATTAGAGGGACGGGGTTTTATTGCGAGGAATTGGGCGCCTCAGCTTGACATCCTGTTTCACAAGTCCACAGGTGGGTTTTTAACCCACTGCGGTTGGAATTCGACTGTGGAGAGCATCAGCGCTGGGGTGGGCATCCTGGCCTGGCCTCTACATTCCGATCAGTTTGCAAATTCGGTTTTAATCACACGGGAGTTAAAAGCGGGGGTGCAAGTAAAAGAATGGCAAAACACAGAGGAAAATGAGTTGGTGAATGCGGAGGAGGTTGAGAAAGCAGTGAAACGGTTGATGACAAGTGAGGAGGGAATGCGAGTGAGAAAGAGGGCGGAGGAATTGAAAGAGGAGGCTCGGAAGGCTGTTGGCGATGGAGGGTCTTCGTGGAAGGATATGGACTCTCTTCTCCATCACTTCTCTCAATCCATTTCCGATTAGATCAATGGGCTCTGCATGCTGGGGGGACTTGAAGGTTTGTCTAGTCTATTTTTAAACGCAGATCTGTGTAGTAGGGAAAGCCATAAGTAGTCTAATAGTGACTTCAACCTTGTTAGAAAATTTGCTCTCATTACTTCCCATTATTACTGGTCATGGGAAGAGCCATGGGAGTTACAGGTGTTTGCGAACTAAAATATTCTTGCAAAATCCATTGAAACTTGGTGTTTGAGCTGCGAGATGCTGGAAATGACTGCATGTGAAAGGGTCAGCTTGTTTAAGTAAATTTTTTACATCCAATTCAATCTTGTGTGTACGTTTTTATTGCTGCTCACATATTGTTTGTTGCAAGTAGCTGCTCACATATTGTTCGTTGCAAGTAGCCACTAGCATTGGTAGCTCCCTAATATGTATTCCATCTAATAGATATATCTTCATCATATTAATGCATCCAAGCTTGCTCTGAATACCTTTAATCAATTTTTTATTTTTTGTTTTTTTTGAAAAATAAGGATTGTAAAATCACTTATCAAAAGTGGTGAATTATTCATCTTATAGAGGATACATTATGAGAATGCTTGTTGGGTTCATTTTCATTAGCTAACATAATTTGTGCTATTTCAAAAAATATATAAATGTGAAAAAACTCAAGTTAATACATGAGATGTAGGTTTATTAAGGGAAACATTTTATTGATGTGTTAATGCTCTAATAGATTATTACATTGGATACATCATAAACAATCTCTTCGCATCAATCTATAAAAAAATAAAAGTGGGAGATAGGAAAGAAGACATGGGTTCTTTGTGCTATGTGGTTCATCAAAGTTATTGAAAGGTTTAAAGCCTAGAATATTATTTTCAAGAATTGCATTGTGGAAGGCACCCCTTATGAAAAATATCATTAGAAAGGCATTGATTTCCATTCCCTTCTCATTAATTATCCTTCAACAAAAATCAAAAGCTCATTTGTAGCTCACAATATTTAAAAATCATGTGTAAATTCATTCCTTAAGTGGGTTGGTGATGGTTTTAAGACTAATGTTTCATTCAATAACAAGAGTTTTTAGTAACTCCTCCAATATACCTTTGGCTAAAACCTTTAGGATCAAAGCACTATGACTTACTAGGAAATGTTGTTGTACCATAATGGATCTCATCTCTTCTAAAGATTGGATCCTTGACCATCTTTACAGTAAAATTTTAATTTTTTAATTAAAATTTACCTTATATTCAAAGAATTTAAAAGCTTACCCCAATGACACATTGTGTGCAAGCTTAGGCTTTAGCCCCATATGCTCAATGGAAAGATAGCCATTGGAATCAAGATATAAAATCCAATAATTTTACTCTATGATTTCTTTATTAAATGCTTACTTCTTCCTCTTTGGCTCTTTCAAAGCTTAATATATATTTAGGTGTTCTCTCTTCCCCTCATGCACATGGATTTTTAGACTCCTAAGAATTTGGTAAGCCAAGCTTGAGCTTATCATGGTTAGACTTGACTCAAGCACCACATGAATGAGTCAAACTCTAGACATGACATGCATTCGATCCTTTCTAAGAGGCACCCTTTGCGTCACTCCTCTCATGGAAAAAAATAGGTTGAATGGCAGTTGGACTAAGGGGTTGTTGACTTCACAGAAAAGTAGAACATCATGAATGGTAGTAGATTTGATGTTGTGGTTTATTATTTTTTAATTTATAGGTTTGAATAGGATGATGGTGGATGGTTCGATTATTGTCTTCAATATTGATTTAATATAGTTATATTGTTTTGATTAAAGTAAAGACAAGAAGGGATCATACCCTTAAAAAACAACCATAAAGGCCGAATAGGGGAGCTCACGAGACATGAGACACCCAAAAAGAAAAGGAAACAAGCTAGAAAAAAACCAAAAAAAGAAAAGAAACAAAAAGAAGAGAAGATTAGATAGAAACCAGACTAGATATTGATTACCCAACAACTTGAGGCCATTAATGGCATGCCATTCTTTCGCAAAAAATAGTATCTTTTCTTCAAAAGTGTTGGTGTAATTAAATGTGTTGGACCTTGTCTTAGGTCATAATTACACTTTAGTTAAGTTTACTTAGGGACCACATAGGAGGTAGTTGGATCTTTTCCACCTTTGGTGGACTTATCATGTTATTAATTTATCACTTCCACCTTTCCTGGACATATCATGTGATTACCTCTCCACCTTTTGTGGATGATCCACCATTTGTGGTGATTATCACATTATCACTTTTCCACTTTAGGTGGAGTGATAGCTTTTCATAGTTGTCTCATGTCATAAGATTATGACAGTTGTCATACTCTTATTCCCTTTTATGTTCTCACCTTGGCTATATAACCAAGGGGTCTCCTATGTACATACAACAATCATCTCATATCATTGAACCATATTGATGAGAATACAGTTTATTCTTGTCACATTCTATTCTCTTTTTTTGTTCTTTTCATTTGGTCTCAAGATCTTGGCAGCCATAGCCAATTCTAACATGGTATCAGAGCGAGTTTAGTGCCATTAGAGAGGTTTTTTCTGGAGAGAGATACCAGATTTGGGGAGGTTCTATTTTTGGCTCTTTATTGTAGGTTGATATCAAAGCTTGTTGGTGCAAATCTAAGCTCACCATTACGTCTGGAAGGTTTGAGAAAGTCGATTTTTCCTTTTGTTTAATCCAAATCGGACATACGAGGCCAAATCTATGAGGGTTTCAAGCTGAGGAGTGGTTGCCAGATCCAGAAGGTAGCTGCATTTTTTGGAAATTTTGGGTCAAATCCGACCCTGCCATCGTGTCCAGAAGGGCAAAAAACCTTATGATCAATTTCCAATTTGTCCAAATCAAAGCAGTTGCCTGGTGAGGCAAAAAAAAATTACCCAAGGAGTCATATAGCCCCCAAGGTCATCATAATTACGCCAGTCGGTACAATGTCAGAAAATAAAATATTTTATTCTTTTGAAAAAAATTCTGAAAATTAAATAGTATCAGCTGATATTTTTTTGAAGTTTTATTTGAAAATCAAATTAAAAAAAAATCATTTGAAAATATTAAAAAATCAAAAAAAGTGAAAGATTTTCTACGGGTCAATTTTTATAGAGTACCCTCTGCAAGTATGGAAGAACTGACGAAGGCCATGTGGCCTGCGGTCGTGGCACCACATCCCTTCAAAAGTTCAGCGTCCTTTGTCTAAAACAATGTCGGTCATTTCCATAAAAACCCCGGTCACTGCAAATGAATTCCAGTGCTCATTCAATCATTGACGAGCAATTTACATAAGACCGGTCATATTCAAAATTTTGGCAGTCAACAATTTCCACCTGGCAGAATGAGAGAATATTCTAACTAATCCAAAAGATTTCGACAAAGATTTCGTAGCCGAACGACGAGAGAATATTCTACAGCATATTTTTTTCGAGGGACCAACACCGATGGTGACAGGCTGCAGGCTGTCAAATTTAATCGGGTGACTTGCTGATGTCATCCCACATCAGCACTGACGTCAACATCCAATTCTAAATTTCTTGACCCCTCTCTGTTTGCATTTTCAGTTTTCTAGTCCAACTTTGGAGGCTCATAACTCAGTCATTTTGGCTCCTTTTTTCGAGCAATTTTTTTTATTTGGGCTATTTTGTCGTTCTCTACAGTGGTGCAATCAATTTTTGGTTTTGGCTTCTGGTTTTTCCAAAAATTTCATATTCTCATAGGTGTTGCTGCTTCGTCCTCATTTTGGGAACTTCGAGAGCTAATATCTTGCTCCTACAATAACATTTTTGGGTGAAATGTTTTTTGAAAGTGCATGATTTTTTGTGTACTTTCCAGTGGTGTTATCAGATCTATCTCATCTACTATAAATTTTTCACTTTGAGCTTGAGGCCTATTTTTGCAATTTGCATGTACTAAGATCAAAGTCCACTTCGTTGTTTTGGCAAGTGGAAATTGTAAATGCACTAAGTATAAAGTGTCAAATCAGATATTTCTTGGGGGGTTTTTTGATTGAGTGATTTGGGTGGGTCTCTTGGTGCATTACTTTGATTTGTTTGCTTGTGCTCTCTTATTTTTATGGATCATTCTAAGGTTCCTTTGCTCACATCATATAATTATTCAACATGGCATCAAAATGCATGGAGTATTCTAATGACTGAAGGTCACTCTCTATATGTTGAAAATAAGGTACTTGAACCTACAAATGCAAATAAAAAGATAAAGTGGATGATTGAACATACCAGAGCTCTTGGGTGTCTTCGTAGACTAGCTTCTCAAGATTTTTTTTTCAAATTGAATCATGTAATAATTCTCATGAAGCTTGGGACAAATTGAAAAAATTATATGGTACTACAGATGAAGTAAGAGGCTATCAAATTGATAATTAATTGATGGGCCTTGATCCTAAGGACTTTGACAACATCCGAGACTACATCACTAAGGTAAATGATCTAAGAGAGCAATGTAAATCATGTGTAACTTATAAGAAGGACATTCAGCTAGTCTACAATACAATGAACAAACTTGGTCCTGATTATGCTTATTTTGTTTCTAGTTTTCATACTCATAGATTGACTATGGGGTCTGCATATACTACACCTTTATTTGCATCATTTTCTGAGATCTTGATACATGAGAAACAAAAGCTTATCTCAATGGGTCTCATCAAGACTTCTAAATCTCAGGCATTGTTGGCTAGTCAAGTGAAAGAATTAGAATCATATAAGAAATAAAAGAAAGCAAATAATAATCCACATTCAAATCAAACAAATAAAAAATCATCTTCCAAAGGGGAATCATCTAGGAAGGAGAGGCCTTTTGGTGCATATTGCAAGAAGGATGGACATGAAGAACACTATTGTTATAAGAAGGATATTGATGAGTTGAAAAATCTTCTCAAAAGGAATCACATTGATTTGCCTTCTAGAATTTTTGAATCACCTTCTTCTCCTTCTTCTTCAAAACAGTCTAAAAAGGACAAAGGTCAAGCATCTACATCAGCATATAAAGGTCAAGCTCTTTGTTCTTTTTCAAGTCTAGGATCAGGGAGATGGCTTCTAGATTCAGGAGCTTCTCATCACATGGCATCTTTGCAGTCTATATTCTCTTCATTTCAGCCTTGTACTATGTCTCCTATCTTGAAGGGAAATAATACATACATGAGTGTAATTGGGAAGGGATATATTAGTTTTGGGGACAACACTTTCCAGGATGTTTTGTGTGTTCCTCATTGGACAAAAAATCTTCTTTCCATATATTAGATTATGCATGGTGAAGATGGGAGAACTATGGAGTTCACACCTGATTCAGTCATCATTTGAGACTTGGAGAGTAGAGAGATCATTGCTACTGGGCTAGTTGTTCATTCATCTTGGTTGTATACCTTTGTAGATTTTGCTTATGATGGTGACATTGTTCCTTCGACTGTTGATCATATGAACCATGATTCAGAGGAGACATCATCAGATTCAGTACTTGAGTCATGCATTCTATCTCCTCCACCTACTATTGTAGTTGATGATGCTTGCAATTCCACAGTTTGGGTTCCTTGTGACTCAGTGTAGCAGGATCTACATAGTCTTCCAAATATAGCTACTTTGGATGGCTTCTTGACAGTTATTTCAGACTTGTTTGTGGAGTCTCATATTGCAAATTTGGGGGACACCATTGATGAAATTCATCTTCTCTTTGATGAAGATGCTCCTTCTTCAGTTGTTATGAGGTAACACTCTCACCCTCTTGTTCATTCTATACATGATCATTCTTTGCAATTTGACATGAGTGTGGATACTTTTGGACAACATTTGGAGGAGGCTTCTTTGTCTTTAAAGGGGATATCTTTGTTTTTGGATCATGCTCTACATTCATCTCTACTAGATTCTGGATTGTCCTCTTCAGTAGTGTGGCCTAAAACACTTGTTTGGAGTGTGTCATCTTTCGGCATTGACATAGAGACACTTGAGCATGCTTCAAAGACATCGTCCTTCTTCCTAACATCCTACATACATCCTTGGTTTTGTTTATTCCTAAGGGGAGGAATTTTGTTCGTCGAGATTGGATCATCTTCAACATTCAATGTCGAGCTTCTACCATCATTGCAGGAGACTCAACATTGAGGGGGGGATGCCTTGTCTCTCTTCTACTTCTCTCTTATGGGTGGTTTTTTTCCTCACATGGGGTTTTGGCCTTCTCATGCATCATTGCGAGCATTTTTTTTTTGCATCTTTTATCTCTCTTTTGGGGAGGAGTTTTGTCCCACTTGGTTTTCTCCTTTTCTCCATTTTGTGATAGATTGCATTGAATTTGTACATGGGTACCTAACATGGCCTAGTTGTTGAGACCCATCTTTCATTATTTTCTTTTGTGTATAGTCTCCCTAAGTTGCACTTAAGGGGGGTGTTGGTGTAATTAAATGTGTTGTACCTTGTCCTAGGTCATAATTACACCTTAGTTAAGTTTACTTAGGGACCACATAGGAGATAGTTGGAGATTTTCCACCTTTGATGGACTTATCATGTTATTAATTTATCACTTCCACCTTTCGTGGACATATCATGTGATTACCTCTCCACCTTTTGTGGGTGATCCACCATTTGTGGTGATTATCACATTATCACTTTCCCACTTTAGGTGAAGTGATAGCTTTTCATAGTTGTCTCATATCATAAGATTACGACACTTTTCATAATCTTATGCCCTTCTATGTTCTCACCTTGTCTATATAACCAAGGGTTCTCCTATGTACATACAGCAATCATCTCATATCATTGAATCATATTCATGAGAATATAGTTTATTCTTGTCACATTCTATTCTCTCTTTTTGTGCTTTTCATTTGGTCTCAATATCTTGGCAGCCATAGCCAATTCTAACAAAAAGATAGTGGTTTCTTTTGCATGGGCTTTCCCTCTTGGGTATTGGGAATAGTTGAATAATCAACTTTTTTTCCCATCTTTTTAGACAGAGTAGCTTCTTGACAGTCCTCCCCAACCCTCTTTCCATGTCCATTGTGCAACTCCTATTAGAACACCTAAATGGTGACCATTGTATTTTTCATTGTTTCCTTATAATCAACAATCTCTTGTGAGAGTATCATAATTGGTCCCAAAACTAGTTGGTTCCTATATAGAAACCATTACAAAAATTCCATATAAATGTAACAAAGAGTTAAGACTAGTACAAAATAATTATAATTAGGAGGTAATTGTATTGTTTCACCCTTGTTCTACACCCCATTCTCTTGATGCATGTGTTAATAACTATCATCCCAAGTTTCTTGGACTATTCTAACTAAATTCAAATTTCCAACCAAAGAATCTAGTTGCCTATGGTAGAGACTTGTCTAAATCTATCAATACATGAACAAATTTTGGTGTCTTTAGATGATTTTAAACTTATGCTTTGAGTGAACTTTCCTCAACTATCAAGAAGTAATAAGTTTTATCTAAATACCTAATTAGAGCTAAAAATAAGGTGGTAGATGGTTAAGTGCAAATAAAGATATTGATCTACGATATGAATAAATAAATGAAAAAGTTATATTGCTTTGTGTGCCTATGAGATCTCTACTTCTAGGTCTATGGCCCCAATTGGTAAAAATATTAATGATCTTGGAACCACAAAACCATCAAAGGCCTATCTAAGGTAAAACAAAGTAGTGCATCTCATAAAAGAAAGAATAAGAGTGCATTGGATACTTAATTTTATGTGACCAATGAAATAAAAAAAAGGTCACCATGATTGACCAATTTAAGAATTCCATGGTTAACGTACCATTATGGGAAGTGCTCTTAATTTTAGACCAAATGAAAATGCCAGAGGAAGAACTCAAAAAAGGTGACAAGAAAAGAAAAGCATATAATGATTGATGTTCTAGAAGAAATTCAAGCCTTGCCTAATGTTCTATGAGTTATGAGAAGTGAGGTAAGAAAAATAAAAAAGAATGCATTCTATTTTATGCTTGTTTATCAAGAAAAATTTATTCATAAATACATTTTAATCCCTAGTTTAAGTACTTGGGTAAGTGCATATAAATCATGTTCAATAAGGGGGTCAAATATTTTCCTAAAATTAACTAAACCTAAACTTCAATAAGTAATTGTAGATGAATGCACTCAAAATTTGAAGATGTGATAAGAATAAGAATTTAGTATTCTAAATCTAGTTTCTAAACTAATAATGTTTTTAAAAATTAGTTAAGATTAAGATGATGAAATGTTGCATGAACAAAAAATTGTTCCTATTTTTTTCACTAAAATATAAGATAGTGACTTGTGTGCACCCACTATTTTTTGTCACGTTTATTATTTATAAAAACTAGTTGGAAAAAATATAGTTAATATTGAGTAATATAGGTTGTGTATTTTTTTATAATTAGTATTGAATATTTTTATTTTGTCATTTTTTAAATTGGATGCATCATTAAGATTATATCACTAAGCATGCACATCACATAACTTGCACAAAATAAATTAAAATATTATTATTTTTAATATGTAAATAATGAAGCATCAAGCAATCTATTTTTTTTATAAGAAAATTAAAAGATAAAGAAAAATCAATGCATATGTATCAGAGGAATATGGAAACATTACTAAAAGATTTAACTTTTTTTATTATTTTAAGTTAAAAATATATATATTGTTAAAAGGATAAGAAGACATGTGTAACATTTTGGTAGTAATTTTAATATATATTAATATTCAATGTGTAAATTGAAGAATTATTGAAGGTTTAACCATGCGAAGTGTAGAAAAATTAATAGTACAAGTCTTTAGGCTCATTTACCAAACTTATTCCAAGGAAAAATGGTGGGAAAAAAAATCTTCACAAAACTTGAGCATGATATTAAATGCACTCTCATTATAAAATACACTAAACATTTCATAATTCCAAGGGAAAATTGGTGGGAAAAAATTAGTTACAAAATGTGAGCACATTATGAGATATGCTCTCATTATAAAATATAATAATTTTACATAATGAACTATGAAATGTAAGAATGTTTTATAGAATACTAAAAGGCTCATTCAATTTAGTATATTTCTATATATTTTTTTGCATCTCTCCATTTTCTATCTCTATCTCTCTATCTCTTCTCCATATATATATATATATATATATATATATATATATATATATATATATATATATATATATTTCTTCCCCCTCTATATTTATATTGATTCTTCTATATCTCTCCCTCTACCTCTATATGTATCTCTCTCAATATCACTATATGTCTCACCCTCTCCCTTTCTATTTATCAAACTCTCCCTCTCCGTCTCTTATCTTTTTTTATCCTCCCCCATTTTGTCTCACCTTCTCTCTCTCACAAACTCTCTCTCCCTCTCTCTTACTCTCCTTTATTTATCTTACTCTCTCTCTCTCTCTAGATATATATCTATTTATCCTCCTCTCTTTATCTATATCCCTCCCTCTCCCTCCATCTATCTCCATATCTCTCTCTCTCACTATCTTTATATGTTTATATGCCTCTCCTCTCTCATTACCTGTCTACCTTTCCCTCTCCCTCTATATTTCTCCATCTATTTCTTTATCTCTCTCCCTCTTTATCTATATTTGTCTATCATATCTCTCCATATATATTCCTCCTTATCTTTATCTCTCTATCACCCTCTTTATCTATATCTATCTCTCCCTTTCCTATTCTCTATATGTCTTGCCCTCTCCCTCTCTATATATTTGTCTATCTCCCTCTCCATATTTATCTCTCTATTTTATCTCTCCATATATATTCTTCCTTATCTTTATCTTTATCTCACCCTCTTTATCTTTATCTATCTCTCTCTTTCCCATTCCCTATCTATCTGACTTCGTCTCTCTCCTCTACATATATATTATATAGGAGCTAATTTTCACCCCCAATGCAAATTCCCCTTTTACCCCTCCCCACTTTAGAAAACAAAACTCAAAGGCTTAATTCCACATAAGCTCGTTGTTCTTCTTCCACTTGGCACATGTTTTGAGTGTCGGTAGAGGCATTTCTGTCGAGGATGCCCACGTGGCGCACATATTTCCACACAAGGCACTTACATCCCTAGCATATTCGTGCAGCTGTAGTCTGTAAAGGCATTACACTTCCTATTGGAAGTCGAATTGTAATGCCTCCCTTTGGTTGGCCGACATGAATATAGTCGTTTCTTCATCTCCTTTGTTCATATTGACCGTTCCTTCATCCATTTTCATCTCTTGACCAAGCTTACACAATCTCTCCAAGCATTCTAGCATTCACTTCAAGCATTACAAAAAAAAATTGCACTCCATAAGAAAAATCTCTTCACTCCATCACTTCAATAGAGCAAGTGTAGGATAACTCCATTGCAACAAAATGCTTGAGTTCCTCTCATTCTCTCCCCCACTAGCCTTGAGTGCTTTGGGTGGAGGTTGTAAGCTCCTCACTCATCTTCTCTATTACTCGGTTGAGTTAACACATTACTATTTTATAGTTTCTTTGTGTACTTTGCTTGTATTTCCTTTTTTATCACTTTATTTCTCTATCATGGAAAACTTGGTTGTCTGTGGAGGTGGAAACACCAAAATGGGGGTCTGACTGAGGCAGAACCCTAAACAACCCCCCAACATTTTCCCTCTTTTTTGTGTGTAGGTAGAGATATATTGGAGTGAGTTGGTGAACAAGCTATTGTGTGAGATCGTATTCGTCACCTTTGTGGTAATATACTTATTTTATCATATTCAATTATATGTTTTGTATTTCATAGTGTTATTTTGCACCTTTAAAACTCTTAACTAGGTTGTTAGTTCATTTCTTAGTGGTTAGACCTTGTCTCCCTATTTTTTTGGTTGTACGAAAGCCAGTGCACCTGAGAGACACTAGTGTGATAGTGTTGTCACGGAATCATGCTTCTATCCTCTGACAAAGAGCTATCTGAGACACAGAGTCAACCCTAAAAACTGACTCGCCTAGTATACTTTCAACTCTCGGGTTTGCAAAGTGATCGAAGGACCCCACAATCCTCATCATTCTCATCTCGCCTATCCTAACATTCCTTTAAACTGAGGTAAGTTAGGGCAGCCTACTACACTTAGCCTTTCATGATCTGGGGCCTTGTATTGGTTGGTCCCCCTCTCTTACATTTTTGGTGAACCTGACGTGAACCATTTTGGTTCTATTTTGCAATATTGATATTCCCTTTCCTCATATCCTAGGAGTGTTGTAGGTGTGAAAGTTGTGGGGATTTCACCTTGTAACCCAACCAATGACCCCTAGTAGGCATAGTTGGAAGGTCCTGAAAGTGTTGCATAACAAAACCTTGATTGGGTCACTACCTTATCCTGTAACCTCTAGGAGGCTCTATAGAAGTGTTATTTAGTGTGCATGATGACCTCTTTCTTAAATCAACCTATTCCCTATGTGCAACCTGTGATTAGTTGTACTAGTATAACCTTCACTTCATAGGACCTTCCAATGGGCTTTAATAAGGAACCATCTCCTCTTTACATTTCTGCAAGGGTAAATGGGAAAATCGTAGCAGGTTTTCTCGTTGATCTAACATATCAAGTGAGTATCATAACTAAGGAGATCATGTTAATAACTTCCTACATAAGGATGGATATGATGCACCTAAAAGTACCGTTCACACACACAACAGACTTTTCATACCTCCTATAGGGAGTATTGTCCTATAGGTCCTCGTTGGACCTAAATTTGTGAACCTTAAGTTTGACAGCATCCCAGGGTCTGAACTCTTCAGGCTAAAGCTAGGCATCCCCTGGTTGGTAGCTATGAATGTATTTCCCTCGGTTGTGCATAAGTGTATGAAATTCATTCATGGGGGTTCATTACACATTGTCCATAACACCGGTTATAGACCGTTGGTTGCACGTGGCAGTTATACCTTAGATTACTTTTAGCTTGCACCTATTGGTCCTCTCCCACCTAGGAAGGACCTCCTATATCACACGTATCAAAACTATAAGAAAGGATGTTCTAGGCCGAAAGTAAGATACCCTCCTTCACCTTAAGTTGTTTCAAATAGGGCTTTCTTGAAAGTTGACAGTGATGCCACCAAGGCACGTATAAGAGAAGAAGAGAGGTGATCCTGAGATACTCCTTCTTCCTCTTTTTTTGTTCAGCTTCATGCTTCCTCTCGCTCTTTGTGGTACCATCTACTTATGTCTCGTGTTTGTGAGAGAATCCCATGGTGCCTACTTGGTGAAAGGCCAAGCATCCCGCATTTGATCTTCCTATCTTACCCACGGAGCCTAGGCCCATTTGGTATGGTACACAAAAATCCCCCTGTGGAGAGTCCTCCATGTCCCGACCTTCGTAGCCTGCTACTATTCCTACTCCTAAGGCAGTGAATGAGAAGAGGCTCGCTACCGAGGCACTAGAGTCGATTCCCCTGACCATTTCTGAACCTGCTCCTCTTGCTCCCATCCAGGAGTCTATCCCTCCATTGGAAACAACTATAGAGGTCACTCCCATGGTTGAGTAGGAGCCCTCTATTCCTTTGCAACCTCTGGCTTCTGGTTTGAAGAGTTGTAGAAAATGCCTTGCACACAAGGAAAAGCGTCAATGAAAGGCTCTCTTGGCTAAGAAATATTCCTTACAGAAGAAAGAAGATGAGACAACCGCTTTTGTATCAAGACCTCCTACCATGTCCTCCTCTCTCTTCCCTTCTTTTTATGTCCAAACCATCTCTATATTGCTTTCGGCTTCCACTGTGAGTGCACATTCACTTAGTAAGGTGCATGTGTTCATCACTCTTTCCATGGAGCCACCTTTGTTGACATTCGTTATGGATGTCTCACCCTTTTTAAATCTCATAGATATGATTAATATTTCAATTGTATCTACTGTGGTTCTTTCTTCCTCTCCCTCTACCCTTCTTGCTTTGTCTATGGGGAATTTTCCTCCTCCGACAAAGAAAAAGGTAGAGAGTGGCCCCTCCAGCAACAAAGGACGTAAGAGGAGCCCACCTTCTCCAAAAGGTGGTACTGCATTGACTTGTTTAGTACTAGTGACAGAACTAGTCTCAGCCTCTCCTAAGTTTGTCACCACTCTTGAATCTCTCGGTGAGCTTAGTAGTGAACCTCGAGTGCAAACTCCTTTGTTTTTTGAGGTGAAACATGGAACTCCATTAAGTGTATGTTTAACTTGATGGATGAATTTCTGACCTTGTCAGTGATCTTCACAAATTTGTTGACCTTAGACCCACAAGATTTGAGTGTCGGAGACCTTACAGGTCCTTCTTCCTTAGCCCTTGTTGCAGGAGGATCGGAAGCTCCTCCCCTTAACATTACACCATTGTAGGCTCATCATCCTTCCCCCTATGATGATCTAGAGTGGGAATCTAACAACCTCTTGGTTGACCAATGTTAGGGGGAGACCTTCTTCTTGATCTTTAGATTAGATGTGTGTGTTGTGATGTGCTTCCCCCATAATCATGTTGTATGTTCCTAGATGACCCTCGTCACCCCTATTAGTGCTTGGATACAGGCGTGGTGTTTGTTTTGTGAACCTTATTCTATATGTATCATCATTATTCCATGTTTGTGATTGACTTTTAGCAAATTGGGGACGATGCAAAGCATTGGGAGCATCTAGGCTTCCTTCCATGTTGACCCAATTTTTTATTTTTACTTTTTCTTGCATACATTCTTCCTAATCTGGTTGGAGATTGATGATCTTTCACCCTTCTACTACAGTGACCTATTACTCATATAAGCAAGCAAAGATCTAACCCCACGAAACTAGATCCCCCTATGCCCTTTGTTCATATTCTCTTTCCCTTTGCTTTCTCTTTATCTTTCTCTCTTCTTTGCTTGAGTTGTCCCTCTTATGTGTGACAATGCCACTTCTACATTACTTGGTCTTTAGAAAATGCATTCTTTGTCAACAAATCTTTTCTCAAGACTCTTCACACACTTCCTTGTTGGAATCACATTCTTGACTTGAAACCCTAATGGAACATGTTTCCTTCATCATGGGTTTGCAAAGAAAGGACTTGGGAACCTTCCTCCGAAGTGGGGACAACTTTTACCTTCCCCTCGCATGGGGCATATCCATCCTTTCAAATTCCTTGATAGTGAACATCTTTCAGAAGAATTCCTTGATGATGAATAGATTTGAAGAAGAAGACATTGGCTCTTGAACAATGTGTCCCTTGAGTGGACCCTTTCCTATCACATCGAGTTCCCAAGGGACCCTTTCAAAAATCCTTTACATCTTGGCATCTAGCTCAAGGGCAGCCCGACTAGACCTACTTTGTATCCTTATGTCTAGCTTGAGGGTAGCCCAACTAGACTTTACTTTTCAAACAATGTGTCCCATGAGTGGACCCCTCTTCCTTTCGAAGGGTTCCTGAGGGACCCCTTTGAAATTATTCCAACTTGGTGATGGTCTACGTGGTTTTTCATTCACTAGCATGTGTGGTCGCTTCCTGATGTGTTCTATATGTGGGTAAACTTGTCCCCTTTGTTCAGTCTCCCTCATGTGAGAGTTCTTGGGGGATACCTTTTCTTTCAAGTTTTCGGGTCTGTAGGGCACTTTTCCTGGTTTCCTTCATGTGAGAGCTCTTGAAGGATACCTCCCTTGTAGGTCTATAGGCTTGTAAGGCACTTTCTTTCTCTAGCTTTATATTTTTGCAAAACTATGAAGTCCTTTTCCTATTGCACTTTCATGTTTTCCAAACCGTGCTCTGCTTCCTCAATGGTTCAGGTATAAATCTCTAACCTTACTACTCCTTCGATCTACTTTACCAAAGCACTCACCAGTATTCATACTCACTAAAGTGGGGGGGAAATGTATAGGAGCGAATTTTCATCCCTAATGCAAATTCCCCTTTTACCCCTCTCCACTTTAGAAAACGAAACTTAGAGGCTTAACTCCACATAAGCCTGTTATTCTTCTTCCACTTTGCACTTATTTTGAGTGTAGGTAGAGGCATTTTTGTCAAGGATGCTTACACGGTGCACAAACGTCTGCGTGGTGCGCTTACGTCCCTAGAAAATTCCTATGGTTGGAGTCTGGAGAGGCGTTACACTTCCTATTATAAGTTTAATTGTAACGCCTCCCTTCAGCTGGCTAACCCGAATATGGCCGTTTCTTCATCTCCTTTCGTTATATTGACCATTCCCTCATCCATTTTCATCTGTTGACCAAGCTTACACAATCTCTCCAAGAATTCTATCATTCACTTCAAGCATTACAACAACATTTTGTACTCCATAACAATAATCTCTTCACTCTATCACTTCAATAGAGCCAGCATAAGACAAATCCATTGCAGCAGAGGCTTGAGTTCCTCTCATTCTCTCCCCCACTAGCCTCGAGTGCTTTGGTTGGAGGTGGTGAGCTCCTAACTCATCTTCTCTATTAGTTGGTTGATTTAGCACATTACTGTTTTGTAGTGTCTTTATGTACTTTGCTTGTATTTCCTTCTTTATCACTTTGTTTCTATATCATGGAAAACTTGGTTGTCCAAGGAGGTGGAAACACCAAAATGAGGGTCTGACTGAGGTAGACCCCTAAACAGCCCCCCAACATTTTCCCTCTTTTTTTTTGTGTAGGTGGAGATATCTTGGAGTGAGCTAGCGAACAAGCTATTATGTGAGATCATCTTCATCACCTTTCCAGAAATATACTTGTTTTATCATATTTAGTTATATGTTTCATATTTCATAGTGTTATTTTGCACCTTTAGAAACTCTTGACTAGGTTGTTAGTTCGTGTCTTGGTGGTTAGACCTTCTCTCCCTAGTTTTCTGTTCGTAAGGATGCCAATGCACCTGAGAGATGTCAGCGTGTCATGATGTCATCCCAAAATCATGCTTCTTTTCTTTGACAAAGAGCTATCCAAGACACAGAGTCGACCCAAAAAACTGAATCACCTAGTCTCCTTTCAACACTCAGGTTTGCAGAGTGATCAAAGGAACCCACATTCCTCATCATTCACATCCCTCCTATTCTAGCATTCCTTTAAACTGAGGTAAGTTAGGTCAGCTTGTTGCTCTCAGCCTTTCATGACCTGGGGCCTTGCATTGGTTGGTCCCCCTCTCTTACATCTATATATTTATTTATATATCTTTATCATCCCTCTCTCCATCTCTCTCCATATCTATCCCTTTCTATCCCTCTCTATATCTACCTCTCTTCCCCTCTCCCCCATATCTATCTATATATCCCCTCTATATGTGTCTCTCTATCCCTTTCTAACTCAATTTCTTTAACTCTATCTATTTCTATCTCTCTCCCTCTCTATCTATCCCTTTATCTCTATATCCATTTATTTGTATCAATTTAACTCTCCCTCTCATTATCTTTCCCTATCTCTCCCTTTGTTAAACTCTATATCTCTATCTCTTCCTTCCCTCTTCATCTCTCTATCTCTTCCTCACTTTATTTCTTGTTCTTTCTCTCTCTATGTCTTTCTATAATCCCTCTACCTCATCCTTTTTTTCACTCTCTATCTCCCACCCTATCTATCTTTATCACTCCATATCTCCATCTATATCTAGCTCTCCATCCTATCTATTCCTCTTTCTATCTTTATCTCATTTATCTCTCCCTCTCAAAATGTATCTCACTCTGTCTATTTTTTTATCTCTCTTCATCTCTCCATATATGTATCTCTCTCCCTCTTTAATGTAGGAGAATCCAAGGTGTATGGAAATATTATACCACAATAAAAAAATATTTAATTTCAAGCTTGTTTTATTTTATTTTTAGCTTGTTGGAGATAGATTTTGAGCACATGCTCTAGGCACTCTCAAAGCATGGAAAAAAATTCTATCTAATTGGCTGGGTATTTTAATGTTTTAATTTTATTCTTGGGTCAAAAATGAAGCTAAACTAATCTAATTAATATTTTATTTTATTAGCCCAAGATTTGTAAATTACTGAATTGTAAATTATTATTTTAATGTCAGAAAAGAAAATATTGAAAATTATTATAACCCAAATCCGTAAAGTTGGGATATTAATATTTTATCATGTAATTTATTTCCAATTTTACTATAGGTGCATGCAGAAGGAGTTACAAAGAGACATAAGTTAAAAATTTTAATGCATTTTGTTTGATTGGTAGAGGTGGATGTGAGGATGATTCAAATTCATCATTTGGGGATTGGTATTTTTTTGTTGGCAGCATAAGTTTTATAAATGGGCTGCCCAGGTAGAGGAGGGTGAAGTTCTTGGAAGAGAAACCAAAGTTGGAGGATTGGGAGAAGTTTTTAGAAGAAGAAACCAATGACAAAGTTGAGATTACAGAGGATTATAACGCGATTTTTAGAGGTGTTGTTTTTGGTTTATGTAATAAGTCTAATTTTTAATGCCAAGAAATATTTTTTAACAAAATTTATAGTTTATCATGAAGGTTTTGGTTGGACATTGTGTTGCTTTGGGAAGGGGTTTAAAATACTATTTTTTATAACTAAAAAAATCATTTTCAAGTTTCTTACACATTATTGCATGAGGTTTTATAAGGTGTTATGGCTGCTTGGATAGGTTGTCTAAAAATACCCATCATCCTTATAATGCATCAAAAGGTATGAAAGAAAGTTGGTCTTTTTGGGATGTGAGATGTCTTGAGTATGAGTTTTTTGTAGGATTCCTATAAGAGATTATGTTGGATATTATCTAGCATAAATAAGGTTGGGTAGAAGGTGTACAAGATTTCTCCACTAAGAGAGAGTGGTTAGGACTTGCATCTTCCAAAATTTCTATTGGTGAAGGATAGTAGTGTACGCGTAGAATTTTTTTGACAAAATGTCTTCATGGAAGAGGTTGAGATGGGTCATGAAGAGACCTATGAGAATTTTTTGGGGGAAGAACAACAAGAAAAGAGGTTTAATAAATTTATTATTGAAGAATTAAAAAATATCGAGGCTATATTAGATGTGATAGAGATTGAACAAAGCAAAGAAGTTGAAGTGGGTTTAAAAGAAAATGTTAAAAGAGATTATGTGAAAATGGTATGATGGTTAATGAAAGGCATAATGTTGAGATACATGATGAGAGGATAGAATTATATGCAGAAGAGGGAGAAGAACTAGATATCTCTCATGAAATAGAGAGATTAGGCAAAGAGGGAAGTGAGAAGAAACATGAGGAGATGCATTATTACAACCCTATGATGGGAAGGTTATGGAAGGAAAAACATGTAGGAGAAACACACAATTATATTTAAAAGAAAGAAAATAAGAGAAGCATAAAGAAATAATGGAGAAAGAAAGAGGAGAAAATGGTCATTATGGATCATAGAATTAATGGTAATTTTAAATATTTTATTTTATCTAAAGATGTTTTGTTTGTAGGAGTTAGAAAATACAAAGAAAATGGTGAAAATAAGAAGGATACTATAGAAAAAATAGGTATCATTAATAATGTTAATGATGATTCACATGCAAGAGAAGTAGATGAAATTGTAGAAGAAGATGCAGTACAGTGTCATGCATATGACACTAAAGAAGAAGAAAAGAACCTCATGCAAGAGGATAAAGAAGACAATAAGGAAAAGAAATAAGTAATAATTGATATGTATTTTTGAAGGTATAAAAATGGATGACAAGGAAGTTACATTCACAAAAAATTAAGTTACAACAGTAATAAAGGATGTATTATTTCATTTATTTAAATTTTGTAAAGATGAGAATAATGTTGATTTACATGTAGGAAGGATAATTTGGAAAATATTAAAGTAAGTGATTGTGAATTTGGGCTAGTGATTAGTACAAGTGGAAGAACACAAAGGTGTTGAAGAAAATGGCATAGTTGAGTGCAAAGGAGAAGGTAGAAGAAAAAAAGAACAAGATTGAAGAGGAAAATCAAGAGAAAAAGGTTGGGGACAAAAATAGAGAAAAAAGATTATATAGGTAATAGATCATTTTTATAAGAATTATGAAAGAGAAATTGATGTTAAGTTATTTGAAAAGGATATTAGTACATTGTGTGGATGTGGAAAAAGATGAAATAGATAGTATTGTTGTAGAAGATAATTGTGAATTTGGAGAAAGGTTTGGTCCATTGAAGGACAAAATTAGTAAAAAAATTGGGAAGGCGATGCAAGAAAGAACATGTGGAGAAGATGAAAAGTGAAAATAATGAAGGGAAAATAGAAAAATATCAAGAAGATGACATGCTATTACAAATAGCAGCAATTGAAAAGAAGTGGATAGCATTTATAGAAAGTGAAAAAAGTGTTGCAGTAGACAATGAGGAAGAAGAGGATGAAGGAGAAATAGGTGAGAAAGATGTCCAGATGGAATTCATTGATTCCCATAAATTTTTTAGTGCTTATTTATATACAAGTGTTGAGGATGATAAATTGGAATAGAAAGATGAACCATGGTGTAGTAAGATGAATTTCATGAGGGGAAGAAAGAGAATAAATTTTAGAGTAGAGTAAAGAAACAAAAAACTCAAGTAGATGAGGAAGAACGATGGATGAAGAACAAGCACAATATTTTCAAATATTAATGAGTTTCATCTCATTAGAAAATTTCACTTACCCCTGTTTTTTTATGCAGGAGCATCCAGGGGTGTATAGAAATCTTGCATCACAAAAAATATTATAATAATAAGTTCATGCTTGTTTTGTTTGATTTTTGCCTTGTTGTAGGCACATGGTTTAGGCACTCTTGGAGCATGAAAATTTGTATTTATCTAATTGGATGGTTATTTTAGTGTTTTAAATTTTATCCTTAGGTGAAAAATTGAGCTAAATTAATGTAATTTATATTTAATTTTATTATCCAAAAAATTGTAAATTAGTGAATTGTAAAGTGCATTTTTAATGCCAAAAAGAAAATATTAAAAACTATTATAATCTGATGCCCCAAAGTTGGGATTTTGATATTTATCATGTATTTTTTTGTTGGGAACAAGAATCCAATGCCCAAGAACAATTAGAAACCAATTTGGGTTCCAATTTTGTTGCAGGTGCGTGCAGGAGGATTTACAACAAGAAGAGTAACAAACTTTAATATGTTTTTTTTTATTTGTAGAGGTGGATGTGAGGAGGATTCAAATTCATCATTTGGGGAGATTGATATTTTTTTATTGGTTGAATAATTTATTTAAATGGGATTGCCAAGTAGAGGAGAGTGAAGTTTATGGAAGTGGAACTGGAGTTGGACGATTGGGAGAAGTTTGTAGAAGAAGAAACCAATGCACAAGTTGAGGATTACAAAGGATTCTAAGGTAATTTTTTGAGATGTTGTTAGTTTATGTAATAATTTTGAATAGAAAGAGATATATTTTAATGAAATTTATAGCTTATCATGAAGGTTTTGGTTGCACATTGTGTTTCTTTGAGAAGGAGTTCAAAAATATGAGTTGTTTAAATAAACAAAAAACATTTTAAAGTTTCTTGTAACATATTATTGTATGAGAGTTTATAAGGTGTTATAGCTACCTAGATGGGTTGTCTAAAAATATCCCCACCCTTGTACTGCATCACTCTCCCTCTCCATATCTCTATCTATACCTCTTTATCTCTCCCTCTCTCTAACTATGACCAAAACATATATAGAGACCAATATGCATGAGTAGATGAAAATTATAATGATGTATTTATTACATAGGGTTTGGGAGGGATTTTAATGGAAATTTGGGTGACTAAAACTTAAATATGGGGTAAGTGCACCAAGTTGTGACACAAAAACAGCTCTTAAGATGCCACTCCTTTTTTGAAATCAAAAAAATATGATGAGCGCGAGAAAATAAAGATAGTTATGCTCAAAATTTGAAGACATGGCAAGAACAAGAGTTGGAGTGCTCGGATTCTAGTTTCTAAGCTACTAGTTTTTTTTTTTAAATAATGAATATTAAGGGTTTCAAAAAGGGGGTCCCAAAACAGGTCCTATTTTTATCAAAAAAATTAACATAGCATCTAAGGGCCCCCTCTTTTTCATTAATTTTCTTTTTAGAATTTAAAAAATTCGAGCAGTGAGAAATTAGCTAACACCATGTATTTTATCCTCATTCTTTTGGCTAATTTTTTTAATGAATACATAATATTTTATGAATTTTCAAAGTGGACACATCTTGAAAAGCTGAAATTTGAGTGTGCTCCCCCCTAAATTTTTTGAAAACTAATCAAAAACCGATTCTTTTTTTCATCATGTAGAATGGAGTCTAGTTTTAAAAAATGTAATTTGTTTTAATATTTGATGAACGAGTAAAAATCATTCCAAAAACTAGTACACATTGGCTTTTGACAAAAAAATGGAGGAAATAACAAGAGAATTTATGCATGAAAACCTTAACATAATCAAAATCTAAAAAAATATTTAGTTAGATAGCTAAGAGAGAGCCTAATGTTATCATGGTTTTTTTATAAACTTTCATTAAAAGATGTGCAAACGAGATGGTTAGCATGGCCAAAAATATATGTAAATTTGGTACCCTCTTGAGAAAATCACATCCATGGCATCAAATGGTCATCCAACCCTTTGGGTTGGAAGCCCAAGGAAAAATCCAACCATTTAGGTTCGTACTTCCCAAAGCAACTCATTTGACGAGTGCCAAATTTGGTGTTTGCCAAATGAACATCATTTGGTGAGCGCCAAATTTGGTACTTGCCAAATGAAGTGCATGACTTTGTGGAATGTACTTTTGTGAACTCCTTTTTTTTTTCTCTTTATCTTTCTCTAGCTCTTTTCCAGAGGAACTATATACATGAAATACAGTTTCAAGATGCTTGAGTGGTTTCGGATCTCCTCGAGTTATAATGCAAATTATAGTTTTTGGAAGATCTTATAATTTTTAGACAGTCAAATTTCAATAATCAATATATCACATTTAAATAATCAGGAGGTAAAATTTCAAGTTTCAGCAAGTTGTATCAGCTTTCTCTCTCACACTCAATTTCATCTCTTATGTTCTATACCTCTATCTCTCACTATTTGCATCCCTTTATCTGACTCTCTCTCCCTTGATCTCTCTCTCTCTCTCTCTCTCTCTCTCTCTCTCTCTCTCTCTCTCTCTCTCTCTCTCTCTCTCTCTCTCTCTCTCTCTCTCTCTCACCTCTCTCTCTCTCCCTCCTCTCTCTAATTTTATCTATCTCCTCTCTCTCTTCCTTCCACCCACCTTCACTCACTACTTCTCTCCATCTAACCTATCCCTATATACCTCTTTGTCTCTCTCTCACTCCCTCCTTCCCTCTCTCAATCTCTCCACCTTACCTTTCTAATTCTCTCTATCACCTATCTCACTCTCTCCCCATCCCTCTCTACTCTCTTTATCTCTATCTCACATCTCCCTCCTTACCTTTCTAATTCTCTCTATCACCTATCTCACTCTCTCCCCATCCCTTTCTACTCTCTTTATCTCTATCTCACATCTCTCCCTTCATATCCCTCCCTCTCTCTAACCTCTCTCTCTCTCCCTCCCTCTCTCCTTCCCTCTACACTTCTCTTTATCTCCCCTTCCGTCTCTCTACCTACCTCTCTTTATTTCTCTCTCACCTCTCTCTCCATCCCTACCTCTCCCTCTATCTCTCCTTCCCTCTCTACTTATCTCTACCTACTTATCCCTCTATACATCATTCTTTCTCCCTCCCCCTCCTTCCCTCTCTCAAATCTCTCCACCTTCCCTCTCAACTTTTCTCTCTATCACATATCTCTATTACTCTCTCTCTCTCTCTCTCTCTCTCTCTCTCTCTCTCTCTCTCTCTCTCTCTCTCTCTCTCTCTCTCTCTCTCTCTCTCTCTCTCTCTCTCTCTCTCTCTCCACCAGCCTTTTCTCTCTACTTCTCTCTATCTAACCTATATATACCTCTTTCTCTCTCCCTCCCCTCTCAATCTCTCTACCTTCCACCTTACTTCTCTACTTCTCTCTCACTTCTCTACTTCTCTCTCTATCACTTCTCTCTCACTTCTCCCTCTCTCTCATTCCTTCCCTCTCTACTCTATCTCTATATCACCTCTCTCTCCCTACCTATCTCTCCCTCCATCCTCTCTATCTATCTATATATCACCTCTCTCCCTCCTTCCCTACCTATCCATAACTCTCCCCCCTTCTCTCTCTACCTACCTATCCCTCCCTCCTCTCTCTATCTCACCTCTCTCTGACCTCCCTCCCCCTCCCTACCTCTCCTTCCCTCTCTACTTCCCTCTATCTCCCCCTCCCTCTCTCTAACTACCTATCCATCTATATCTCATTCTTTCTCCCTCCCTCCCTCCTCTCTCTACTCTCTCTCCTTCCCTCCCAAATCTCTCTATATCTCAACTGTCTCTCCTTACATCTATATTCCTCATTCTTTCTCCACCCCCCTCTTTATATCTCCCATCTTCATCTCTCTCTCAGGTCTCCCTCTCTCTAGGTATATCTCCCTCTATATTCTATTTCTCTCTATCCCACCTCTCTCCCTACCTATCCCTCCCTCCCTACCTCTTCCTCCATCTCTCCTTCCCTCTATACTTCTCATTATCTCCCCTACCTCTCTCCACCTACCTCTCTATGTTTCTCTCTCATTTATCTCTCCTTCCCTCTACCCACCTATCCCTCTATACATCTTTATTTCTCCCTCCTCTCTCTTAGTCTCTCTACCCTCTTCCCTCTCTACTTCTCTCTCTCTCTCCTTCCATCTATACTCTCTCTATCTCAACTCTATTTCTCCCTACATTTCCCTCTCTATCTCTCTCTCCCTACCTTTCCTTCCCTCTCTCTCTATCTATCTCTCTCCATCTCTCCCTCCCTCTCCCCTCTTTCTATCTCTCCTCTCTCTCTTTCCCTCCCCTCTATTTCTATCTCTCCTCTCCCTCTCTCTATGTAACTATCTCTCTCTCTCCTTCTATATATCTCAACTATCCTTCTTTACCTCTCCCTCCCTCCTCTCTCACTCTTCCACCAACCTTCTCTCTCTACTTCTCTATATCTAACATGTACCTATATACCTCTTTCTCTCTCCCTCCCTCCCTCCTTCCCTTTCTCAATCTCTCTACCTCCATCCTCTCTCTACTCTCTCTTACTTCCCCCTCCATCGCTATCCCTACCTCTCCCTTAATCTCTCATCATCCTATCTCTACCTACCTATCTCTCTCCTATTATTTATCTCAACTATCCATCTCTCTCTCTCTCTCTCTCTCTCTCTCTCTCTCTCTTCCACCAACCTTTGTACTCTACTTCTCTCTTTGTCTACCTATCCCTATATACCTTTTTCTTTCTCTCTCCCTCCCTCCTTCCCTCTCTACTTCTCTCTCTCTCTATCACATCTCTCTATCACCTCTCTCTTTATCTATCTCCTTCCCTCTCTACTCTCTCTATCTCAACTCTCTTACTCCCTAACTTCCCTCTCTCTCTATCTCTATCCTTCCCTCTCTACTCTCTCTATATCAACTCTCTCTCCCTAACTTTTCCTCCCCTCTCTCTCTATCTATCTATCTCTACTTCTCTCTATCTAATCTACCTGTGTATAGCTCTTTTTCTCTCCCTCCCTCCCTCCCTCCCTCCTTCTCTTAATATCTTTGCCTTCCTCCTTTCCTCTCTCACTCTT